>CAJQZN010042227.1:0-12599 GCA_907164685.1 Colias eurytheme | reverse complement strand
ATCCCTTCTGCGCCATTGACATGAATAGATGTCGGACTGGTGACGTCCTAAGCGCGTGCCGTGTTGTTAAGTGCGGAAAGTTGTAAAAATATTTTATCGAGTTTTGCCGAGAGTGTGAGTGCCTTTATTAGAATATTCTTATGATACAAATTGTCGCTATGTCATATCAAAATATGGTAACCTACATATAATTAGTATTTGTAATAACTCAAGTATTAAACTAAATGATTGGAAAATAAATATGTAGTTTTAGAGCTATTACGCACTGTCGACAAGTCGCCGGCGACTCAGTCGCTGGCGACTGTGACTTACTATAGTTTAAATAGGGGCTTGCGCACTGTCGTCCAGGAGTAAGTCCAGTCGCCGGCGACTGGTCGACAGTGCGTAATAGCTCATAATGCAATTCCCTTTATTTAAAGGTAATAGTTGTTTTGATATTTACAAATAAACACTCCACAATAATACCTATAGTTCATATAAACTTAATAAATAAACTCGATAAGTTATAATAATATACAGCTACACATCCCTAATCAGAAGCGAGAGATTATAAAAAAAAGGATGGTTGCCCGCGCCATTGGCATGTATACATGCCAATGGGGCGTAACTGATAGAGAATAGTGCTGTAACTTGCTGCAATTTTATATGTATTTTTGTATCTCAAAAGGTTGATTTTTTTGTTGATAGTTGCTATTTAATGTGGTCTTAAGTTTTTACAGTAGGAGATGAGGTTAAATAAATATTATTTTTGTGTTATAAGCTGTTTATTCAAATATTCAGACGTGAATTATTATGTTTATCGATAACATTTTGGAATCCCTACTATTTTCAAGGTTATCTCATTGAATTTGTGGCTTGGCGTGGAGGGCACGGCGATGCGTTTTTGCTCTGGCGGTCAAAAGGTTAACTCAGTCTTCAGCCTCGCATCATAACGATAGATAAAAGCTTTAACAATCAAATAAGTACTTAGGTACTTTGATGTTTTAGGAGCATTCAGATGGGTCAACGAGTCCCCGTGTGGAAGAAAAGTCCGGTGGACGCTCGCCCGGGCCTAATGAGGGTAATCCGACTGTTAATTAACCACATTTTTTCATTCCGCTGGTTTTAAATAGATTGAATATTCATTGTCTGAAATATATTCAACATTTGTATCATAGAGAACCAAAACAATTAATTTTGAACAAGTAGCTAACTATTAGTCATTCGAAAGATATTTGCACGCCTGTGAATATTTAGAAGCAAATGCTACGTTCATAAAATGATAGGTACTGAATTGAAAAATAAAAACATTAACATAGTTAACTAGGTAATTTCTAAATTTCAGTGATGGAGAGCGACAATGAAAGGTGATGGTCGGCTACCACGCTGCTGGATCGGCTCGCGCAACGTGGCTTTGCGGCTGACACGCGTTTGGCCCTACCACCAACAGGTGAAAAGCTGTTATCATTGCCATCTACTAGTGTGAACGTAGAGCATAATAATAATTAATCTTTGTGATATGGGCCGTTCATGGGCCGTTACACAGATGACAGAGGTGCAGTGTTACCATTCTTCTACATAACTTTATCAGTTTATCTTTACCATACCTACTTAAGTATACCTTACATATTATAGTTATGGTGAAATATTTTTTACAAATCGGTTAAGCAGTTTTTGAATTTAATCGTAACAAATACCCAACATACTAATGTAGCAACAGGTTATTCATATTATCTTAATAAAGGGTTTATGTTGCATGCCACCTTTAGGTTTTATCCTATTCAAGTGAAGGCCTATCTAACCTAATAACTTGTTAACACGCTTTTTATGTTGTCTTCCGGTGTTTTGTAATTGATATAAGCTTTGATACATATTATTTTATATTATACTAGAGGTCCGCCCCGGCTTCGCCCGTGGTACATATTTCGCAATAAAAGGTAGCCTATGTCCTTTCTCGGGTATCAAAATATCTCCATACCAAATTTCATGCAAATTGGTTCAGTAGTTTAGGCGTGATTGAGTAACAGACAGACAGAGTTACTTTCGCATTTATAATATTAGTATGGATTGTGATTCCATTACAGGTTGCGCACGGTACAGGGAGCTGTGCTACCGCGCTGCGCAGGCGCACCTCCCGTACGAAGACCCGCGGCCCTGCGACTGTACCAACTGCGCCGCAAGAAGACTTTCAGATCTGACCTAGATATCAATTACCTACATTACCATAGTCCATTTTGCGGACAATTTATTAGGTATCATATTAAATTTTTGATGATGTTACAACTTTACACTTAATACTTACTTACCATTATAGACTAAGTAAATGTTGGCAAAAATCTGCTATTACTGTGGTGATTGTAGTGAACATTTGATAATTTTAAATCTCACACATGTATAGGTATTAGGCACCTACACGATTTACCCCACATCGCCCTTTTCATGCATTGGGAGCAAAATTGGCTGATCTTAATGAATAGGTAATATTAGTAATATTCTATTATGACGGTTCGTTGTTTCTGCAGATGACTAAGCCAAGGCCCATTCCAGATTCCCACAATATAAGCATTTAATAAATCTCACCAACTATTGTAGTTTTTGTCGGGTCAATTTAACATTTGAATATTTACTAGCATTTTCATGTCCAGAAAATATTTTTAGGTGTATATTTCCGCTTAAATCCACCCTGAAATGTCTATTTAAGCTACCTATCAGATCAGCACTCTTAGTTGCTTTTAATCCTAGTGCCTTAATCCTATCAAGCCAATTAAATTATTATGTATTTAAAAATTTTAAAGTGTATTTAGTAACTTGCGAGACCATTATGCTTTAAATGTTCTCTTGGCAACTTAAATTCTGTCCAATTATATCGATTCGTGTAAGTAAATTAGGCCTTAATTAAGAAATAATTTGCGTACAATTAAATTTACACAATTTATTAAGAAGAAATTCTACATATTATTTTCCGTAAAAACTTAATACGAAACTTAGGAAAGTTACTCTAAGCCGTGTTACTTAGCCATTATTTATAAATTTTAAAGTAAGGTGTCAACTACAATAATTATACAATAATAGAAGTGTTTATCTAACTACTCATGTGCTATCCGATTGAACCGCTTAATTTTAAGGCCTAATATTAATCATTAATTAATGTAATTCTAGATTATTCTCTAGGCTTAGATATTTTAATCATATTGTGTCTCTTGATTTGATGTTTTAAAATATTATGTACAATTATTACAGCTATTTATAATAAAAATTATTTTAATTACATTGATTGTATCATTCTAATGTTTGTACTTACCTGAAATGTATTTAATTTTAGTATATTGCAAAATCTATATCTAAAGCGACATTAAAGAATCTCTAAAATAAAATACCATGATATCAGCTACCTAATTCTTTTAAAAAAACAGTTTAGGAACGACAATGAAAATCTTATTTGAAGGAATGAAGTCAGTCTTGTAGGTGTGTAAATACAAATAAAACTTACAGATATTAGTATTTTTATTTGAAGTATAAACAGAACACAGTCAAAATAAACAGAAGAATGTCTCACCGGACAATTTTGGCCAACATTGACCGAATATCATGCATAACAATAAATGGAAAACAACACTTCGATTAAAACCAAGTCAAAATGGGAATAACTGAAAAATTTTAATTGTTTTGTGTATCAAATCAAAATATATGGCCTTAAGGAAATGTAAATGCTTTTTGTCCAAACGGATATTATGCCAGAGGTAGAAAGATTCTAAACTTACAATAATCGCAACATGGCGGTATGATATTTAATTTCATCAAATTTATCTTAATCCTTATAAACAAACATTTAAGAATAAAAGGTACATTCGTAATGCATTTTAAATAGCTTTTCGTCGAAAACATCATACAAAATATGATTTTGTCCTATATTTTTATGAAAGCGTTTCATATTGGAAAGTAAGTTACAACTGTAAATTTTTAGATTCCTCTCATCGTAAATCCAAAATGTATCAAAATAGAAAACTATGCTAACGTCTTAAAAATAACACGGAATCATGTCTATAAGACGATTGCAGTACGTCTGACACGAGAAAACCGAGAGCGTCTCATTCCCATAGGCTTGATTCCGTTAAAAATTTATTTAAAAACTCAATGATTGCTCGTAGAAAAGATATAATTATTTTACAAGTATATTCAAAAACGATCGTTGCCGTGCGGTTCTACTTACCGGAACCCGAGAATATTTCAAAATGCGTTTATTTAGTATTTTTTCAAATACGTCAAAAATATATATGTATAAAAGATATAGCTTTAACTTCTATGTGTTATTATTTAAATAGTATAGGAATATTTTTTATAATTAATGTCAGAACCGCCAGCTAGTCGTCTAAAATCGCAGGTACCAGGCTAGCATGACCGAGCGACGAGTCGTTCACTCGCTAACGCCTATAGGGATGGTATGATGACGCGGAAGCAGCGCCCGAGGATCCGTGGTAGCTTCGCTTGGACGTCTTCTGGTAGCCATCTCCCGACGCCCCAGTGTACTCATAGTCGTCACCTATACATAAACCTATATTAACACTGAACCACTCGACCGAAATCGTAACAGCAAAATTTTCAAGCATATTCAATTCTCATTATACTTTACTTGATACTGAAGATTATAATAAAGAACTCACCGCACCACGCACCAATCTTCACCCCGAAACTAACTATTAGTCTACCTACTTCTACGGACAACACGAATTCTAGTATTACGTATTGAAATCGGGCAGTTGTTAGTGATATTACACGGTTACAGACAATCCAATATGTCAGATGCATGAGTCGTATGATTTATTTGTTCTAACTAAGTAATGTTTTTACAAACCGAACTTGTGTGTAGTGTGTGATGAGACCATGCCATGTTATACTGAGGTTACTTCTATAACAAATATGAATTTACGACAACTAAATGAATTAACGAGGGTTTAAATTTTGGGAGACCTGAGGCAGACGCGGATATGTCCGATACGTTACAAAACGAGGGCTGTGGGGATACCATGCCTCCGCAGTACATCATAGGGACCTGCATTTCAATAATTGTTAATCACTAAATAGAACTACGATATAAATTGTATGAGACTACTAAGAATTTAATTTAGTTGTTCATCTATATGTGCGATTGAATTCATTATATAACCTGTGGCAATGTTCCGATCGCATCATTCATTTGTGGCACAAACTTCGGACTGCCCGCATTACTGCTTACGCCGTCACCCTCTGCTAAACGTTCATTTACTTTTAAACTGTTTTTGTAGCAATTTCACAACAAAATTAATGTTATGAAATTGGAATGAACTATCAAAGATGGATAAAATATTTCTGTGCATTTCTCAAGAAAGACTAAAGTAATAATGAAGCAAATAATTGTGTAAAAGCTATAGACTATAAATAAGCCATAGACAGATACAAGTGTGAATAAATTATTAGTCAACAAAGATTACCTTGCCATATACATTGTGTTAGTACTGCGTTAGTAGTGCATGCAAGTTTTATGTGCTTTCGAAATGTATAATTTATATATCAGTAATTATTGGAAATATCCGTGTACGATATCGGGTATATTTGAATAGAGTTTAGTAAGACTATTCTAGACGTTTGTAAGTATAAAAACAAAAATTATGATAACTTATCTAGTGGGGAGTGGGGGATGCAACCATTAAAAATGCCAGTATTATTTTGAAATTTTTGATTTCTTTTAATTATCTACGTTTTATAATGTCCTTAAAGTAGATATATATTTCATCATAAGATATCTCAAATATTTGCAGTGGTAATATTAATATTTTAAATTTATAAACCAGTAGTAATAGTAATTACTTAAACCATTAAGGTAGAAGAAGCTTAATAATAGGAAACTACGACAAAACCGTTTAATTTTTTCCATTACATTACAAACTACATACTTAAACGTTACCAGTTAAAACTAACGCTAATATATACCCAAAATACCTAATATGAATAATGCATAATTTCTACTTCGAAAAAACCTTAGTGTTATGTTCTGTGATAGCACTTTTAATCATTACATCGAATACTTAAATCTCATACAAAGCTTTTCATCTTAAAATTTTAGTGCTTCGGTTAATTATTAATCAATAACCGTAATTAACTAATTATCATTAGGTACTTGTAAAAAAAATAACAAGGACGCACGCGTAAGTCTATCATAATTTTCCTTTTTATATAAAGTATGCGGAGCGAGCGCGTGGGCGTGGCCTCCGCGCTCGCTCGCGCACGCACTCGTTAGGGCTAAGGTATAGTACATTACAAGATACAACGAATCTAGATAATAGTCTTACAATCGTAACATGCTTAGTAGATGGCTCTATCGCGGCCGCCGCTTCCGATTAATTACACTTTATACGAAATTAATACAAGTCAGTATAAATACGGCGCCCCGTAGTGGGACGCGTCGAGTAAAACTTATACACTGCCGTAAGTAAACATTACTTTAAATATTGTACATCAGTCGATAGTTCACCTAATCATTTTGTAATCTAAATAGATCGAAATATGTACTTTAATTCACTATAAAGAAAAAATATAGTTAAAAAAATAATCAACATCAAAATTTTAATTAAAACAGAAATAAATAACAACTTGCCCTAAGTTTTTATAATAATTAATGTTATAATTAACTGTAAAGCCCGTGCAATTTATTTTATGATTAAAATGTGTTCAATAATTACATTATATTATATACTCTAGCATAAATACGAGGATTTTATATTAATAATACCTGCATTGGTTTTTAAAAATAAGTTTAGAACCGACTATAGTGACAATCGGCCGTTGTTTGCCGACGCATTTGCTTTAAATGCAATTACGAGTAAAAAGAACTTAAAAAGAGAGTTTCAGCTAATCTAACGTTACAACTAGGGGATTGTATAATATAATTAGTCAATTACGATCGTAAACTTTATTGATGTATGCGCTCGCGTTGCGACGCGCTAGCTATCAAATACCAAAATACACTTTTACACAAACATGTTATACTACTGAATAAACATACACATATAAAAACCGCGTACACTATATAAAGTAATACAAACAAGAGTCGAAAGGTTAACTACAAAACATCACTACAGTTAAGCCATGATTAAAATATTATTCCATAAACATTATATTAAGATACAGTACATAATATATCTTATGTAGATATTACTCAGTGTAATAATGTAATATTAAAATGCAATGATGCAAGTGCGTCAGGCGCCGCGAGCGCTCCCGGCGACATTTGACAGACGAGCCTCGTTAGTCTTATCGTATTTGTATTTCGCTAACTATTTTTAATTAATAAATTCATCCAATATTTAATGCTCTCCTCCTATATAATAATAATTAAAAACTCATATAAATAGTCTTCAATTGATTTTTCACAATAATTTGCACTAAGTTTAATGTTGAGTAAATCTAAAATTTCTAAATACATATCATACTTTATCATAAATAAATCATACTCTTTATGTTTAATTAGATGATTGCCACATTGATCCATTACAAACTAACTTGCTTAATTGTTCCGAACGTTTGTGAGTGCGGGCTTACGACCCGTCCCTAACACCTTAGTGCTAACTCGAATATCACTGAAAATAATATAATATAAATCATCTATATATTTACTTAACTTTTTAAGGCATCGTTTTAAACGTTTCGATCGATTCATCGGTGGTTGCACATTATAGCTACGGTAAGTGATCGTGAGAGATGAGCGCGCGGACGAGTCGCGCGAGTATGTACGGTGTACGGTGAACCGTGTACGGTGAACCGTGTACCGTGAACCGTGTACGGTAAACCGTGTACGGTGGACCGTGTACGGTGTGGCGGTTAGCGAAATGGGACCGGGTAAAATGCAATTAAAAGCGACGTGAACGTGCAGTTCCAACGAGCCTACACAACTAAAAAGACTTAGAATAAAGAGCCGTAACTGAGGAATGAAATTGAAACAAATTAAACCTAAATATAGGAACGATCAGACGACAGTAAACGAAGCGATAAATAGTAAAGACTACACGTAACCTAGTGGGCGATTAGGCACTGATTTCAATCGTTTAGTTATTAATTAATTATTTATTTCTTTATATTGTTTTAAGGTACGAGTTTCCATTTCCTACATTATGTCAGTCGTGTGTAATTAATATAGAGCTATAAGAATGTACCAATATGTGCATTAACTATGAACATCACAATGTAAAGGCGTTTTCCTCAGTATGTTTAGCGTTAATTTGGCACCCCGCACCTTTCGCCGGACCGCGTCACTTATAAATTTGCTTACTCCTCACTTTACTCATCGTATATAAATTATACTTTACTTATGGTGCGATCTTAAATAACCCTATACTATACGCGATCAAATTATGCATTCAATGTATTCAACAATTCGTCTAGTAAAAACATTTATAACAAATCTTATCTTGCGCCGCGAGTAGGGCGGTCGCGCTCTAGATATTTAAAATTAAAGGAACAGCTCCCGTTCGTATAAAGGGGGCAGTCTAACAGTACGCCGTAAACTCTAAGATAATTACAACAAATAAAGTCGACCAGCCGCCGCGCTCGACTGCTACGCTCCGATTTCATTACTTAGCTTATCACTAAAATTTTAATCAGTCGATCGGTCAAATGATTGAGCGATATAGTACAGTAAAGGACTAACATTAAGTTTAATCTAAAAATGTTATTTAAATAATAACTCACAAGTCGGGGCGCGGCGCCCGAGCGCGAGCCGGAGCGCTCCGAATCTATACAGTTTTAAAAAATATTTGGCAATCGTACAAATTAAAAACGTTAAAACTATGTGTCAATTGGTTCGATTAAAATTATGCTTTACACACAAGTAAGTATATATATGTACAAGAGTCCGCGCGAACGGGGCGGGGCGGCGCCCTATCTATATCCTAATGATTGAGCTTCGTCAGTCACTTAACACATACGTTATCGTTTGTTTTAACAATTTGGCAGGTAAATTTAATTCATTAAAGTTAATAAATTCCACAATTAATAACTTAAAAATGCGATAACTAAAATTCAATATATGTATAAGAAATTAAAATTACGAATAATCATGTACACAGAAATTGTTCCCCTACTATTTAAAACAACGGGAAAAATATTAATTAAAAGAATCACGTTCAGTCATCCTACTATGTTTCGTTTAATATTAACACATAATAATAATAATAATTTCATTACATCGCTACCGTTTTCCTAACTCTAGTGCGTGGTAAATAACCAAAAATCTTCTAATATTAACCATACATATCGATATATATACGAATACGAAATATTTATACAAGTGATTAGCTTAAGTTAAGTTGTTTATGTGTATGCGTCGCGCGTCGCGAGTCTGTCAAATGCGCGCCGGCGGCCGAACGCGGGCGCTTCTTGTTACTTACGTTACATTGTAACATCACCACTACCTTACATACGAGATCGCGAAGATCCACATGATATTATTAAAAGAAATCATTTTAACTCCGAAAGAAAAATGATAATAATTGACAATCAAAAATATAATATATAAGAAGATTAAAAACGTTAAGAGCCCACATCCAAAAATATTTTAAAGAGTTAAAAAGAAACGTGTCGTACAGGAGAGTACGTGCCGACTTCAGCGTTCTTCGGACTTAGTCGAGGGGCCGCGAGACTTCGGGGAAAGGAAAAGTTCATCAAATTACATTAGGGACTTCACGAGAGAAACATTTAACACAGCGAAACGTTGCAACAAGCGAATTCAAAAAATACGCCTCACTAAGCACTATCCAATTATTCATGCAGGTGTTTTAAATCTAATATCATAATTAGTTCTTTAATAATAAATATTTAACATTATAAAAATGTAGGTCCTTACGTACGCGTGTGGGTTTGTGTTAATGCAGTTCAGTTCTTATTTTAATCGATTACAAAGTTTACTTTACATTAATGTTGCATTGAACTTGACATATTTTCACGATTAAATTGTCGATGTAACACGTTAAATGTTTAAATACGCGAGTTGCCTTCTGTTTTGTGTCGGTATAAGTCAAATCCTACGTCGATGAATGAATGTTAATAAAAAATCCTACTATCAAGGTTCACTGTCACATTTCAGAGACAGATTTGATAGTGTCGTGTGACCGACCCGGCCGCCCGATGATGCCGCGCAACGTTTAATCAAAATCAGTACTGTAATTATTCGAAGACAAAAATTCAAAAAGGCAGCCATCGATGCGACCGGTAGTCGGGTGTGAATGTTGCCAACCGAGTCGAACCTAAACTAAACCGGGTACTCGATCTGGTCGGGGACAAGTTTGCGGACAGAATAGCCCGCTTGATCGATAATTTTGATGCTACATGGGAAGTCGGAAGGACGAGACGCTATTTAAAATAATAAACGGATGATTAAGTTAAGTCAAAGAAGAATCAGCAAAGAATGAAGAGTGTCTTCTTATGTTTGATTTTACGCGAGTATTATACATTTAGAAATTAAAGACTAACGGATTTTAAACGCGATTTATTCATTCTATTATTTACAGGAGTCTCCCCGTGACCACGCTCGCTGTAAAGTGTTCGAAACGTCGGGAAAATAATAGAATGAATAAATCGCGTTTAAAATCCGTTAAGTGTTTAATATCTAAATGAAGAGTCATCAAGCAAGCGGGCTACGTGTGGGCGTGTGGGCGTGTGGCGTGTCGCGGCGCCTAGGCGGCGGGCCACTCCTTGCTAAACTCGCAGTGTTTGGGCGCGTGGTGCGGGAGGTGCACACCTGGCTGGCTGGGGAACTCGCCGCCCGCTGCGAACCGCGCCGCGCCGCCGTACGAGCCCTGGCGGACACACGCGTCAGCCCAACCCCCCCCCCCCCCAACCCGCGCGTCTAGTATAACTGGCGCCCGACCGTCACACGCGTACCGGGGACGCTTGGCTCGATCCGCTCACGCGACAGTTTGCCGTTTTGCAATCATTGTCAGTTTAACTCAGGCCCCGGAACCACAGACACAATAGAAAATCTATTGTGTCTGGGACCGATCCGGCCGCTTGGGGCTCAATGGGCTTACGTTTAAAATGTTAAAAATGGACACTAATTACGTCGAGTGAACGGACTTTTAAACGTAACCGTTAAATCGAATTCGATCGCGATGACTATTTTAAAAACTCTGAAATGGACAAGTTTTTTGAAGAGAAAACTTCTTTAGCGGCGTTGAGCACTTTTTCTGTAATGGGTATAAAATCTTAAACTCGCGTCAGGACACGTGACCTGATCGAAGAAGCGTAAGACGGGATACCATTCCAAAATATCAAACATGCTCAACGTTAATAATCAAGTTTTCACTTCTGCCGGCACTCCCGTAAACCCGTCTTTTTTATAACATTTATTACCCTGACGAGATACCGAATGCGATTTAACGATGAAGTCGTCGAGCCATAACACGCCTCTAAACTAACTGGCCAGACCGTGACTTATTGTAACTATGATCGATATTCCGATAGGCCTTTAAAATTATTCTTACAACAATGACATTGTATAATTATACCGTAGGCTTTGCCAAGTTATACTAGACGTAGTATACGAGGCAATTTGCAACTTATCAAATTAATTATGTATATAGAGGGATACACAGGGGATCGTTGATGCGAAGCGGCCTATTTTTCTCTGCATGATATGATTTGTCTATTAAATTCATAGTTGTATATCGAGTAAACTAGAAAGCTATAATTCAAAATGAAACAGACCACTCGCGTTAACGATCTCCGAATACCAAACGATTTGTGGTCCAATTGATTTCAGGAAATAATAAGAAAAGTCAAAACTATTAAGGATTTATGAATAGGTTCGACGACAAATCGAAGGGTATAAGACGCGCACTAAGAATTTACCAACCGAAGCCTGAACAGGATAAGTATAAAGATAGAATTTCCAAAATTGAATGAATAGAAGTATAAAAAATATATATTCTAAAATAATTTGAGCGCAGGCTTCGGCACTTTTGACTGTGTCGTCATGGGGCGTCAAGTTGTTCAAAATAATTGCAAAATTAATGTATAATCCGTTTCATGATTTTTATTTCGTTTTACAATAATGAACACCCCATGAAATATATGCGACACAGTTTTGAAATATGCTCTCTCGTTACATTTAACAGAATAATCGAATTTCATCTCTGAACACTTAAAGTACACTTCTTAATATTATTTTTATCGTTAAAATTATTATATATCTATTAATGAACCTGTAACAATATGAAAAATCCAAATTTTACTAATTTGTACTTTAAATGCCAATTCACAGTTATCCGAGATGAAACAAAGCGTATAATCATCTCTCGAAGGCTACAAAAAATGCTAACGCGTGTCACGAACTGTACTAAGGTAAAGCTTAAAAATCTAGTGCGGTGCGATGCCTTTAAGGTGAGCCCGCGAAACCTTCGCACGATCGAACCGTCCATAGTGAGAAATCCCCGAGTTTCGCGACATACCCTCATCCGAACCCACCCAACGTTTAATTGTCTTTCGGGATGAGCCACTCTTGTGGGCCCTGATCGACCAACTGGAAAAGAAGAATTACAGACATAAAGTCCCACTCGCCACAATTCGCTCCAACTCATAGCAAGAAATGTAAG
>CAJQZN010042226.1:19858-56973 GCA_907164685.1 Colias eurytheme | reverse complement strand
GCGAGCCAGCTGCCGCACCCGTGCCCACCGTCGGACACGCGCAGGGGACCTTTCAAAGCGAGTATTGGTTAATTAGTATCGATAGCGGATTCTATTCCAGCGTTTCTGCCATTTGTCTAGAGTGCTATGGATTATGCCAAAATGAAGTGCGTTTATAGCACAATTTTTTTAAACAACAATTTATTTATAAAGGGGTTACAAAAAAACTTAATCCTAATAAGTTAAAATAAACCTGTGGTAGGAAAGTGGTTGGAATTTCCCTCTTCTTTCTTCAAATTATATAAAGCAAAGCAATCAGTTGATAGTTGAACCGTTTCAATATAGTTCCATAAGATTTAGGTAATTTATATATGAGTCTTGGTTTTGTTAAGTTAATTATTTTTTAATAAATATATAAAATGGCGTCTTCCAGGTGGTGGTATATCATTCAGCGCGTGGGACGTGTCGGGCGCTGCGCGGATGCGCGCGCTGTGGGAGCGGCACTATCGCAACGCTGATGCTGTCATCTTCGTGGTCGACGCTGCTGACCATCTGCGGTTGGGTATGATTAATAATCAATAACGTTTAAATAGATGCGTGTATTCAATCTCAACACAGTATGTACACGCATGTGGTGAGTTTGAAGACATACCCTGGTTCAGAATGAGGTTTCAGACATTGTTGTGTCGAGTACAAGACAATTCTATTTTGTACATACTCAGCAGTATCTATACAAGTTTCTGTTTGTCAGTGGTGGCCCGCGAGGAGCTGCAGCTGATGCTGGCGCACCCGGACATGTGCGGGCGGCGCGTGCCGCTGCTGCTCTTCGCCAACAAGAGCGACGCACCGCACGCGCTGCCCGCCACGCAGGTCGCCGCCGGTGGGTCCATGCGAACAGAATATTATAATGTGTTTTATTATTACTATGCGATCCAAATAAGGATAGGAATGTCTTATCTATACTAATAATTAATATTATAAAGCTAAAGAGTTTGTTTGTTTGAACGCGCTAATCTAGGGAATACTGGTCCGATTTAAAAATATCTTTCGGTGTTAGATAGCCCATTTATCGAGGAAGGCTATATATATATATATCATCTCGCTAAGACCAACAGGAGCGGAACACTGCGGGCACACTGCGGGTAAAACCGCGGAGCACAGCGTAACGCGTGTCGTGCATGTGTGTTGTATTACAACTCAATTACAACTGTAGCCTAACAAATACCTGTTGCAGCGTTGGGTCTGGAGCGGATCGTGGACAAGCCGTGGCACGTGTGTGCGTCGAGCGCGCTGTCGGGCGCCGGCGTGGCGGACGGTGTGGCCTGGCTCGCGCGGCAGCTGCGCGAGCAGAAACACTAGCGACATCTATTGCTCCTATAATCCTATAAGAAGTATCCATCTTGTACGGAAGAAGCATCTTGAAACACGTTTTCATGATACACAAAATACGATACGAATTGAGAAAAAGATCCTATGACGTCGATAAATATATTAACAATCTACGCTGTAGTCATATTGAGGTCTTTAATCTTCTCAAATGTAGTTCACTAAATCACTAGATCTTATTACTAGAGAGGCATTCGATTAACATACTAGTGCTATAATTGATGGATTATATTAATCGGCAAGTAGGTGATTAGAGTTTTATGTGTGCAATATCCATTCAACAGTCATAAACATCAACATGATCAAAATAATGGGAAGCCAAATGCTTACAGCTTGTAAATAATAATTGGGTATTTTGATAAGATGCAAGTCAAAACTCGAATTCAAATTTATATTTTAGTCGCGAATTCATTTGCATCTAATTGTTCGCGAAATGGACAGCGTTTTATTAATAATAATAAAAAGAGGAAAACAAGAGACACTCAAATGTCTGTTCAATAAGTCGTGCAGATTATCAAATTTTCTTATTTGTTCAAGTTATGATTGAATATGCGTACAAACATACAAACACAAATAATTAATTTCCATTTGGCCTGACTATAGTCGTGAAATCCGGATATGGCTCTACAAAACAACATGGACAAAAATATATTTTAAATAGACAATAATATATAACAATTCAAATAAAATATTGTACATAGGTAGTACTAATATTGATTTTGTCATAACATACATACCTAAAATATAATAAAAAATATAAGAATTGCATAACGTGTTTTATTAAAATGAAATGCTTTATTAATTTCATTTTACCTAATCATGATAATTGAATTTCTTACAATACATTTGTTTCGTTGCATGTTTGTGTGGTAAGTTACTAGTTACTACCATGCACATAGAAATCAATGCATAGCTATGTCATAATATAAAGCATTTTTATTACATCGTCTCAAAATTTTTGGTCTGTGTAGCGCATGTCGCGTGACGGTCGGCTGCCGAGTAGGCATTGTTTTGCAGTGCATGCATTGCAGTGTTCGGAGTTATTATCGTACAAATACGATAATTTTGTGCCTTAGTTTCACTTTTACCGTGGTTTCATAAAACCACACAACATTTTTTTATATAAGTAGGTAGTGCATAATATAATTTTAAATAAATGGACAAAAAAGGTTTTTTGAACTGTTTTTGGTGGTAGAGACTAGATAGAATAATATTTTCCAAGCTTTTAACTGTTGATGTAAGTCTGATAAATAAATTAGAGTTGCTCATTAAAGCAGCGAGCATAAAACACGCTTAAACAGACTCTGAGTGAAATGTCGGCCTAATTTAATTGTCAGAAGAAATGATCTGACAGACTCTCCGCAGGAAGAAATGATGCACCGCGCAAACCTCTTTTCTATTTACTTTTATTAAATCATTATATTTATCGCAAATGTATTGTGTATGTCGCTTCTATTTTAATGCAAATGTAGTGAAATATCCGAATTTACTTCCGTATTTAGATATCTTGAAAATATTTTTACAGCAAATTATTCGTTGGGGTTTGCAATTGTTTACGAGGGTTTTGTATTCATAACCATCGCAGGTGTGAGTTGACGCGATTCGTCGTTAAATTGATGAAGTTATGAAGAAGGCGTAGGTAATAGAAGCCTTGGTACAGAGAGTTATTTCAATTTTAAGATTCAAGTAACAAAAGAATCCTATTAACATACTGAATGAGATTGTGTTTGAGGATGGATGAATAATAACTCTTTCACGAAACAACAACTGGACGGATTTGGATGAAACTTAATAGTACAATTAGTTATACGCCCGAAAAATATAGAAATACTTAATTTTCCCAGCTAACTAACTATAAACTCCGCATATTTATAAGGTCGGTTTACGAATGTTTATTATGGTCCCTGTCTCCGGGGACGCAGCGCTGCAATCACATCTATTTGTTACAATAATGAGCAAACCGAACCTCCTTACTTATTGCTTTCGTTTTATGTTTATTTTCTTCTTTAAATTGAATATTAACAACCACACTATATTTGGATTCATAGCTATAGTGAGATACAGGTACAATCAATCTGCTAGGTTTGTAACAAAATAATTTAATGAGAATTGTTGTCAAATATACAATTAAACATAAATTGTGAATTTTCTTTGTTACATAAATCTGGTACAGAAACAGGTATCATAAGCAAAATGTCACTGAAAATTTTACCTATTTCTCGAACCTTATAAATTATAATCGATGTATTAATTTTCATTATTTTTTAGAAACATATCCTATTGAAACAATTTTAAAGACAAGCCCAACAATTTAAATAAATTTTACACAAAACCGACTACAAACAATATGTTAAAAGCTTGGCCACAGCCCATAAGCTGAGAATTTACGATAAATACGGCCAAGATTAGCAGTTTGTTGTAATCGCCGTCACATTGTGACTGTGAGCGGAACGACTGTAGGACATGTCGTCATTAGTGAATGTACCCTTGTGGGGACGGTCAGCAACGAAGGTCAATTAACAATTTTAATGATACATTTTATATCTCAAATGTTTTTATTTGGCCTGGGGCAGTTATTACAACTTCGAATTGGTGCTTTATTTGGCTGCGAGGCAAAGGACCACCTAAATAAGATACCTACCTATAATAGTTCATGCTAACAATCTCGAATTTGTTGAAAACATCTCGGGTAGATAATAGTAGAAGGAAGCTCAAGTTTAAATCAGTATGTTATATATTTTAGTACGGAATAAGGACGGAGTCTCTTATCTAAATTTCCTTCCGCTTTCCAAACAGGAATGACAAACCTGACGTTCATCTATGTATGGGACTAAATAGAATTTAATGGCGCTATTGGTTGCCCCAAGTTTGTTTACATATGTAGGTAATAATATCAAGTCGTAAATGATTCATTGTGTCTTATCAAATAATTCTCAAAATCACTCACGCATACACACATAAGTCATCTTAACAACTATATTCTTTGTGTTGACATCAAAATTCATGATTCGAATTTTCCAACTCAATTTTTGTGTTATGAAAACTAATTATTGAATAAGGACGTACGGATATATCTTGCTTAACAGAAAGTCTACGTAGAGTTCTGGAATATAAAAATATTTATTTAAAAATATTTTATTTAAATGAAACTTATTTGTTTG
Source organism: Colias eurytheme (assembly GCA_907164685.1). Lineage (NCBI taxonomy): Eukaryota > Metazoa > Arthropoda > Insecta > Lepidoptera > Pieridae > Colias > Colias eurytheme. The sequence goes on along the minus strand of CAJQZN010042226.1, from coordinate 52,447 downwards.
CTGACCTTACGTGTATGACTGACGCACTGAGGCTTCATTACAAATATCATTTCGGGATCACATCTCCATGTTAACTGACACCTTATCAATATTCAGTGATTACTTTTATATGCTTTCGTAGGATACAGAAACATTTCTCTTCTCATATAATATCTTTTATATTTTTAGAATAATAAAAAGAGTTAGCAGGAGACTGGTTTAGTTGTAGATTTTCATTAATATTGATAATATAGGTTATTGATATTGATAACATACTGTTCAATGGTTAAAAACGAACATATACATATTTTTTATGCTGGTGAATAAATGAGGGTAAGTACGCTTTAGAATTACCTTTTCTCATTAATTGATTATTCTTCTTAATTCTGTTTTTTCCCTTGTTCGTAATATTCTATATAGAAGATCAAACCTTGACAGCAATGTTTGAAAATAAAATATAAATGAATAGCACGACGAACATAATGTGATACTCTAGACTCTACAAAGTAATTGATTTTTCCATAAATGTTGTTGGCAATTGCCATAAGGTTTCAATAAAGCAATTTCTTGTGAACTAATGGTTTAATGTATTTTTTGCACAAACGATGAACTCGTTTTGTCGAATCACGGCCTCGTGGAGAGTTCCTTTGGCAAGTAATTTATGTTCGGACATGAACCGGATCTCTTCACGACTTGAAGAAAAATCTAGTTTATACTAGAACTAGCGGTCCGCCCCGGCTTCGCCCGTGGTACCTACATGTTTAAACTATCCTATCTCTCAAGTTGGATCGAACTGCACATGGTGTGCGAATTTTATTATAATCGGTTAAGTGGTTTAGGAGTCCATTGAGGACAAACATTGTGACACGAGATTTATATACATATATTAAGATGTATACATATATGTTTATGTATAATCCTAAATAAGGCTAGCAAATACTGAAAAAATAAAAAAAATGCCATTATATCAGCCTTTGTTCCTTTTTTTTCTTGTTGAGGACTGACATAATTTACTTGAAGTATATGCTGGTTCTTATTACCCACTAACTACAAATTTACAAACCCAAAAACCTGCATATCCAAATTAAATAAAACCGCAAACGTCATGAACATTGAACATTGAATAAGCAAGAAGTATGAACTATGAGCAGCTGGATGACTATCCTGAAGCGAGTAACAATTAATAGTGTTTGAAGTCTCCACAATGGGCGAGCGAAGTGAACAATGCCGCCGTCGTGCCGCGTCTGCTGCGGTTAGGCTGGGTGTGCAATGGGCTACTAAATACAATATAATGATTAAGTATGTGCCGCACTAAACATTATAAAACAAAGTCCTCTAGCGCATTTTCAAATAAATTGTTTTACATGATAGATAAATATCAAAAGCCTAGTATTTTTGCATTATACCTAATAATATCATTAATTAATAATTGAACTAAACATATAAGTGTTTATTGTGTGATATTACGAATAATCAAATTTACATTGCAACAGTCGTATATCTATTTCAACAAAGTCGCAGTTACAGTCTCAGTGTGCCCCCAGCACGATATCTCGATTGTATCGCAAATATACGTCTCATAAAACAGGCATTTAATTGGTTGTGATATCTAACGCAAATATATCACCCAATACGCTATAAATATGTTGTATACAAGCTATATCGAGCGTTTGATTGCTGGTGACAATTATGGCTTCATCAATTTTACAATAACGTGAAAAAAAAGCATTTCGATGAAGTTCTAAAAATTTAGAGTTCAATATAACTCTAATAATTGATTGAAGGAAAACGAAATTCACTTTAATCTCAGAAAACATAAATCGTTTAAAGTTATAATTACAAAAAGTACCTAAATTTACCTATTGCATGACTATTGTTAATTTTTAATACATTGTAAATCTGAAACTGCTATAATATAAGGTCAAAGTAAAAATAATTCTTAATAATCACGTGTATTTTAAAATTATTTCGACATTAAAATATTTGAATTGTGAAAAGTAGCCTATAAATAATTTTGAACATTAAATATCGAGCTTGCAAGAAAACATTATTACTGTTAATTGCTTTTTGTAAATTTCTTATGAAATGAACTTTTCGGACACAAATTGTAATTTCCCGGGCGTGGGGAGAGCGGGGCGGAAAAGTTGTAAACAAGTTTACAAGATTTGTTTACTAAGTGTCCGACTGTATCGAAGTAGGCCTTAATTAAAGCTTTTATATATTTTGATATTATAGAATTTAGCTGTTTTCTTTGAAATTTAATAATCATTGTTAATAAATAATGGAGAAAACGCTTGCTTTGTTTATGTTTTCAATCACTGGCATTCAGAAACTCTATCCGTAAAAAATCTAGTATTATCTAAATATCCAAATTGTGATAGGAACTTTTAGGCCGTAAAATATTTATTAAAAGCAGTTTATAATGAATAGATTGTACTACACCAATAACCAATAGATGGCTTTGTTGAAACTTTCTTCATCATCCTTATAATGTAGCTGCAGTTACCTCACGTCACTAGGTAATTTTCCTACGAAATAAAAAAAACAATCTATATCGCTAGTAATCCAGATTTAGTCTAGATTTTCTAGTACTGTTTCAGGACTATAATACATACAATATGTATTTAAAGACGTATGGCAGGATCTACAGTTGAATGTTTCAAACAGTTGTAGTTTTCACAGAAGTGTCGCCACACCCCGCTCCTCGTTCACTGGACACCACAGCGTCGTCTAACGCTGAAAAATTGACGTCGCCTGAATAAACATACACACTTTATTGTGTTTATTTAGTTTTAGGAGAGAGAAATAAAACCTTGTTACTTAATGTACTATTTTAGGTACACGTAGTTGGTACAAAAGGTGGTAAAGTCACGGTTTTATTTTCATAATGAAAGTAAGAATACTTATTAGATCTTAAAAGTGAGGTAATTTCCTTAATTTAGTTTAAATCATATCCTTTTTATTGAAACCCCACATATCTTTTGGCCCTAAAACTTTTAAAAGCGTATAAGTAACATTTTTATGAACTACTGCCACATTTTCGCTCATAATTATTAATGTAGTGTTAAAATGCAACAATATCAAATTCTAGTTTTATAGAACGCAACGATAAACGCAATTTAAATATAAATGTTTTTTTTCAATATCACCTGGTTTTTACCTTGGTTCTTTGGTTCCTATGATGGGAAAGCTTATAAACAGTACTGAGTTGCATGTAAATTATTTAAATAAATACCTAACTGGATCCGAATAACTTTATTTAGGAATTTAGAATACTGGATTACAATTAGAAAACAGAGGAATAATAATTATACCTTGCAATCTCGTTTCAACGAAAGACCTAATTATTTTAATTTCCTTGTAATTTGGTTCGATGTTAGAGGTATGGCTTTTTATTCTGCTCTACATTTTACAACTTAATATTTGATTCGTAAAAATGCTACAATTTTTTATGATAATATAGTCATAATATGTTTATGAACACGTAATTTGGCAGGTAAATATTTTGGGATAGGCTTAGGTTAAATGGCGTGTAGTCACGCGCGATTGACTGGTACTATTTTAAAACTATTTTAAGCAGATATTAGGCGCTCGAACGGGTTGTATTATACACGAAAGTGTCAATATTACATTGAATGTTCGCATAAAATAATACATTTATAAAAATTACATTTATCACAGCACTATAACTGCTACAAACAGTATGTAACAGACATCTGCCAACCTGCACTTGGCCAGTGGTTGATTATGGTCAATCATAACCAGCATAGGGTCATTTATGAAAAATTGTTATGAAAGAGATATAATTTATAACTTACATGAATTAAATTTAAGTTATATAATAGTAGAGCATTTCCAATAAACTGGTAAACAGTTTGACGAAAACTTGTTTTTGTTAACAGGTACTTTACCTATTAATATATATAATTACTAGTGATTTGCAATAACACCGTAGTCCGTAAACAAACAGTATCCAATTGTACGTTTCTGTTTACATTTGTTATTGTTAATTACTTGTGAATCCTTTGAACTGCTTTGAACTGGTTTAAGCGCTAATTAATTCCTATTGTCGTGTCAGTCTCGACACGACAAATCTGATATGAAATAACAACTTAGCGGTCCGCCCCGGCTTCGCCCGTGGTACATATCTCGTAATAAAAGGTAGCCTTTCCTTGAGTCAAAAGATTGTCTGTGCCAAATTTCATCAAAATCGGTTGAGAGGTTTAAGCGGGGAAGCATACAGACAGACAGACAGACAGAGTTACTTTCGCATTTATAATAGGTATTAGTAGGGATTTAAATGCTATAAAACTAAATATCAAACACAATTCTATAGTATATTTCTCAATTAGAGGCATGTAAAGCAAAAACTGATTTTAATGTATTAAAAAAAAGAAACAGAATTTGTAAGGTTCATTGAAATTCAAAGTATAAATTATTATTATAATAATTAGTAGCAATAGTATTTGCTGGTTATTATACTATAATATCTCATAAACTAACCCTATTGTAATTAGCTCTATGGCCGAAATTCTGTACATGATTATTTCGTTTTATATATAATCGTGAGCTTATTGACTTTGTTGGTCCAATTCGTAACTCCGATGATATTGGAACAATCTATGAAAAGACCGAATAAACGAAAACACGTTGTAAATGTTTTTCTATCAAAAGCCTCGATTGTAATTTGTTACGAATTGATAGAGTTCGCAATGATTTTGTTATCTTAATTACTTGTGGTGGCAATTACGAATTACGTGACTGTTTTATAAATATATTTAATATGGTTCGTGATTTGGCTTTTGAATATTTAATAAATTATTGCAACGACGATTTTTGGGATAAATTGATAATTAATAATTTTAATTTGAGAAGCATCATCAACGTCATTAGAAGCTGTTTAATTATACCTACTATAAAACAAAAAATATATTTTACTGATGTATAAGTGAATGTTGTCGGTTAAGAAATAAAAGTTTCGCTCCAAATAGATGATTTAAACAGAAATCGAGCTCGCAAACAGCTGCTGTTAAAATGTAAAATGCATTCCTCTTTTCTTTCACATTAAAATATATGTTGTTGAGAAAGGTTGTAGTTAGCATGTAATTGGATCAGTAGAAAACAGCTAAACCAATTTGGCTACATTTTCCATAAAATCGCTGAATAAAAAGTTCATGAGGTTTGGGAAAAATATAGGAAAAATGTTAGTTGTTGCATATTATGTGAATAAACAGGGAAAATGTCACAGAATTTTTACACTTGATAAAATTATATTGTGTATTGTTCAGTGAGTTTTATGTACTCGTACGATAAGGTAGGATACATTATAGCCGCTTACCCTGTCTTCTCCTGTGTTGAATTGACATAAAAAATACCTCTATGTTAGTAGTGTATCTTTTTGTGAGTGAAATATTTTTCCTAGTATTGTACCTATGACTTAAAATTATTGAAAACCTAAAATTGTAAATTATTGCTCTTATTGCTATTATTATTAAATACAATAAGTGGCAAACAGAAGAAACGAGACAACCCAAGTAAAAGCAACCTATTTATATGTTACATCGGCCTACATTAGGTAAAAGTGATTAATTCTATTTTAAAATATATTTAAGTGAAAAATTTAAATATAAATGTATAAACTCATGATATTATTCGTTCAACAAAAGTCACGTCTTAAAGCTATGTGAGCGGGGCTGACATGTCGCCGGAAATTTCCCAAGAAGAGGACTCCTACAAGCAAACTAACTCTTAAGAACTTCCTCTAGTTATCCACTTTATTTACTTTTGCTTATTCCTCTATGAGAATTTAAAGTAGAAAATGGTTTGAAATTCAAGTGGTGTTTACTTTTTCGAAATGAGTAAGAGATTACTAGAAACTCTACAAAAATCTAGCGTTATAGGCTTTATGAATAAGATAATTAATAATATTTAATTTTAATGGACTAGATAGTTAAAACTCAACACACTTATCAATTAAACTAACTTATTCACATTAATATAGATCTCCAATTTATGCGATTGACATATCCAATTTCTCACGTATAACTACTTAAGTTGAACCGAGCAAAAACTTCCAATAACTTTTCAATACCAAACCACGACCGGAACTCAAATGTACGACCTTGTGAAAAAATGTTATGAGCTCTCTTCACAATGGGCAGCGTTGGGCGAGTAGAGGCAATCACGATAGTGTAGAGGACCTGCATGTCTATGATCGGCATTCATTGTTGTAGTTTTGTCAATATCGCAGTAATGACAGCTAACATTGACGGTCATTTGTTGGGCCAACGCTGCCCATTGTGAAGAGGACCCATTAGATGATAAAAGTATAGCTTTACAGGAGCAAGGAATAAGGATATTATCAGCTCAGTAGTGACTGAACCGTCGCGCGGGACGCACGTGCCGCGTCCCCGTGTGTTGTGTATTCATGGAATAAAATTACGGTTGCTTACATCGTATGGAACTGTGCTTTGTGAAGGAAATGTCTTGGAGGTAATGATATTGTGAGTTTTCTTGGTGTGAAAATTTTCGTTATTATATTAAATTTGTTTGGTTTAAGTTGGCTATTTTTGTTTGATATGTAAAATTATAAATGTGATAGAGATTTTTTTAAAACTCTATCATGATTGAACTATGCATTTTTATTTTGCCATATATAAATACGAAACATTAATGGTTTTAATTAAGGAATGAAAACGTATTATAAATCTTAAAACCGGTAATAAATCCAGCGGATGATTATGGTTGGCTTTGTTTCCTTATCCTTACTGTTTGATGTTAATTCCAAATGTGTTTCAAACACTTCATTGAAATAATGATATATACCACAATTTTAAATTCCGCATATTTTGAAACAATCTTTAATTTTATTTAAGGTTATTTAACTATTTATTTTATGACGTCTTAAACTAATAATATCACCTCTTTGATCATAACACATAACAACAATAATTACTTTTATTTAATTTTTACTTTAATTATTATCTAAGAATTTTGAATGAATGAATGAAACATAACAACATATTTTTATAGGATTTCTCTGCTTGCTTCTTGGCACGAAACATAAATAAAGTACCAATAAATAAATAAATTATTGATAACAATATGTAGAGTGCCATTACCTGTTAGGTTATATTATGTAGTATCTAATATCATAATATGAGAATCGGCATTTATTTAAAGTTATAAAAAATTAATATGAAAAAAATCAATGCTTAAAGGTTTTGTAGGGAAATAATCTTATAAAAAGCTTTTCCTTTTTAGCCAATCGTAGCTGAGAATCTTAACATTACTTCCTCTAAAAAGTCGTATTTATATGAATGTGAAATCATTTGTCAAGCCTTGGATCCGTGGGTATTGATAAATGACTGTAGACTGTGTAGCGAAAGCTTCTAAATCACTTCTGTGACGTGACTGCGAATCCCGCTGAAAATCAGCGCCATGACGTCAACAGGTGGCCTTATACTGTAACGGAAGATCAAGTTTGACAGCATTTATACACAGTTGCAATTATAAAAACTCTGATAAAAATATTGTTTATTTTATAGATATTTTGTAATTCATCAATTATAGTCGTTTTACGTGTGTGTTTTTTTAATTTGTTTAAATATATAACGCATCTTAGAGACATATTTTCCCTGCCATGGATTAAAAAAAATGTTGTGTGGTTTTATGAAACCACGGTAAAAGTGTAACTGTTCGAACGGTTCCGAACACTACTTTGTGTAGCGCATGTCGCGTGACGGTCGGCTGCCGAGTAGGTATACCTACTCGGCAGCCGCGATACACGCGACATGCGCTAGAGTTTGGTTTTCTCTGTACCAAAGTCTAAATTATTACAAATAAAATGACAAATTTTAACAATGTTACTTTCGGTGTCGTTATACAATACCGTTAACCATCAAAATCTCCAGATACGATATCAAAAGCTCTCGTCGTCGATCCGGCAGTAATGTTCAGAAGTTACCCCACACGAGTGTTCCCACTCGTTCATATTTCATGAGATAACTTTAAAATGATGTACTGAAGTTGAGTCGAGCTTGCGTGCGTTATGGAAGAATGGTTTAACTGAATTCCTGGATTTTCACTGAACAACACGTGATCCTGTAGGAAATAAAGCTCGCAATATGCGACATATATTTATTAAAAGTTAAAACATATTTAATTTCTACTTTTATGTACGTATTATGCAATTATAAAAAAATTATCACATGTTTTTTTTTTAATTTTAATGAATAAAAGAAAATGTAATCATGAGATGGCATAGCGTGGCGATAGAGAAAGCGTATGAATGATCTAATTTTTATTTAGATTAAAAGCAATACTTAAACATTTTATTGCCATTAAAATTTCAAATAAAAACCACATAATTCAATGATGCAATTACTTAAGACTATACATAGTTTACGATTTAAAAGTAATTATCTAGAGTGTAGACTATACAAAACATGAAATTATTATAAATCGGAAATAAAGATTGGCTTAATCGCTACAAATTGATATTATTTCAACTTCCTCTTGCGTGGAAGCTGTGCAAATAAACGTACCGGTCAAAACATTTATATCATCCTACATTATTTTGGATAATCAATAAATAACTACTCTACATGAGATGCAAAAATTTAAAATTGAAGTAAATATTGCGTTGAATGAAAAGCCTATAAAGGAAGTCTTGTTGATTCAATTTTATTATAATATAGTAGGTATAATTTTGAGTTCTAACATCTGTCTTAAATCAATTAGAGAGGCTCTACATAATATACCTAGGTAACCATTTTACGTTTTAGATGTACCTACTTCTCATACAAAAAGTAAATTATTGGTCATTGGTGTAATTTATTTTCTTTAATGTTTGTTTACAATGTAGAATTTCTTACTTGTGTAATTGTGTTTATGTCAAAGCGAATCTGATTGTAATTCTTAGAAAGAGTTCGCACTTCGTCGTTTATCGATTTTGAAAATATCACGTCTTGGGGATTTAAGGCTTTCCAATTTTAGCTTTTCCTTGATTACGACGATAATATATTTTTTTTTTTTTTTTAATATATACTGCTTCATGGCAATCTGTTGATCACAACAATAAGCCACTAATTTGTGTGATATTTATATATCTGTTTTTTTTTTTGCTTAGAAGGACACATCTCAAATGGATGTATCATTCCATCCTTACAAATCTGCCCTGTAGTGTTGGCACACTATGTCTTTTTAGCCTTCTGTATTGAAGGCCTTGATCTCCGCTTAATTTAAAGGCTAGCTCATTTTTATGATTTGAAAGTCTTTTCTGGTAGGCGTCACTAAATTTAGTTATCTCCTGTTTGACAGTAGGTAGCTTTAAGTCTAAGTATATGATCCTATTACTGATGTATGATGGGATGTTAAATATACTCCTTAAAGTTTTTGTTTGGAAGCGCTCCAGTATCTCTATATTACTATTACTAGCTGTACCCCATAGTTGGATGCCATAGGTCCATATGGGTTTCAAGATGGCTTTATATACTGCTAATTTGCTTTCTGTCCTCATTTGTGAATGGCGTCCAATTAACCAGTAAAGACTACGAAGTTTCAAGTCCAGTTGCTTCCGTTTTGTCCAAATATGTTTTCGCCATGTTAGCCTTCTATCCAAGTGCATGCCTAAGTATTTAGCATTATCCTCTTGAGGAATGTAATCATTGTTCAATTTAACTGGTGGACATGTGTCTCTCCTGAGTGTGAATGTCACATGTTTTGATTTACTCTGATTTGCATGAATTCTCCAGTTTTTAAGCCATTCCTCTATTTTATAAATGTGATTTTGCAGGTGATCTGACGCTATTATTGGATTTGAGTGAGTGGATAACAAGGCTGTGTCGTCCGCGTATGTTGCGACTATGGTGTTGTCTGAAGTTGGAAGGTCGGCTGTGTAAATAATGTAGAGAATCGGTCCCAGTATGCTTCCCTGTGGAACTCCTGATTTGATCTCATACAGTTCTGATGTCACTTCATGAAACTTTACTTCAAAACAACGTTTGTAGAGATAAGATTTGATAATGTGTAAGAATGAGTGAGGGAGCATCTTTTTAACTTTGAATAATAAACCGTCATGCCACACTTTATCAAAGGCCTGGCTAATATCTAGAAATACTGCTGAACAGTATTTCTTTTCCTCCAAAGATCTGCTTATAACGTCTACAATACGATGAATTTGCTCAATTGTACCGTGATTCTCCCTGAATCCAAATTGGTGATCCGGGGTGATGTCGTTAAGATGTACTTTCAACCTGTTTAGTATGATCTTTTCGAAAAGTTTACCCATTAACGGTAGAAGACTTATGGGCCGATATGATGCAACTTCATTTGGTGTCTTATCAGGTTTGAGTAACATTATTATTTGTGCTATCTTCCAGTGACCTGGAAAGTAATTCATTCTTAAGCAGGCATTAAAGATGTTGACGATTGCTACTATGCCCTTTTTGGGTAAGTTTTTCAAGAGAACGCTATCTATGCTATCGAATCCTGGTGATTTTCCATCCTTAAGGTTTCGTATTTCATCCGCTACTTCGGAAGGGCTAGTGTATTTTAATGGAGGACACATTTGATCTGCGCTTTCCAAATAACTACGTATCTCAGAGCTATGCTCCGGTCTCAATTCTGGAAATGGTTGAAAAACGTTGCACAAATGTTCACCAAATATTGTAGCCTTTTCCTGGTCTGATCTCGCCCACATCCCATTGGCTTTTCTGATGGGGGGGATCTGTTTTCTAGGACGATTTAGTTTTTGTGTTGCTTTCCACAACGAATAGTCTGTGTCCGGACTCGGGGTTAGGTTAGATAAAAATTCTTGCAAATTATTGTTGGTATAACTTTTTATTAGTTCCTTGAGTTCGTTTGATGATTTATTGAACACAGTTTTGTCTGAGGGATATCTGGTTCTATGCCATATTTTACGTAAATTACGACGTTCGAGTATTTTGTCTCTAATGGCTTTTGGGTATTCGTTGTTCATTAGAGGTAACCTTTTTCGTTGTTTCGTGGATATCGCTGCTGCCTCATGAATTGTTTTATTGAGGTTTTCAATGGCTTCTTCTATGCTTTCAATAGTTTTGAACGGGTGTATGAGCTGAATTCTGCTAGTAATTGCGTCCTGGTACATCTTCCAGTTAGTTCTTTTGTTGTACAATCGTTCTGCTGGCTTCACCATCACTATTGTTGTATTAAAATTCAATATGACTGGCGTATGGTCTGAAGATAGATCCGTGCAAGTTTCAACAGTCATGTAATTGCGGCTTACACTTTTGGCTATATAAAAGTCGAGGAGATCAGGAATTCGATTGTGATCTGTTGGCCAATACGTCGGCTCCTGAGGGGCGATGCACGCTAGTTTTAAATCCTGTATAGTATTATATAGTTGCCTTCCACGGTGTGTGATTAATCTAGAACCCCAGTGGGTATGTTTTGCGTTCCAATCCCCACCGCAAATAAATCTGGAGCCGAGAAGGGCGAAATATTCTATGTAGTCATTCTTGGTTATCGTGTGTCTTGGTGGGCAATACACTGCAGAAAAAGTTGTTTCAGCTTTTTCACTGATCATAACATTTATTGAAGTTGCCTGTATCTTATCTGTACGGTATTGTTCTAGTTCGTAATGTTTAATGTTGCTTTTTATTATTACTGCAGTTCCGCCGTGACTATTACCTGAGGGATGGTTAGTTGTGTATACTGTGTAGTTTGGTATTTTAAAGTAAGATTTTGCGGTGAATCTTGTTTCAGAAATTAATGCTATATCGATTTTTTCTGTTTTAAGAAATGCTTGAAATTCACGACGGCGTTCAGTTAAGCCGTTGGCATTCCAAGTGACTATTCGAATGGAATTAATCATTTTGTTATTAGGCTTGACACTAGCTGGATCATACGATCCATCATATTGTCCATCATGCTAAGCATGATTTGTTGGAATTTAGCGAACATTTGTTCTAGTCTGTCGGAAGGGTTTTCAGTTTCATATAAATTCTTGATTGGTCGATCTTTTGTTACATCTGCATAGCTTCTCTTCTGTCTGTAATTAAACTGTCTTGGATTAGGTCTTGGTTGTTCTTGTGTTTTTGTGTCAGTAATAGACTGGGTTGGGATTTCTTTTATGTTTAATTTGGTTTTTAGTAGTCTTTCTTTATATTGTTTGTATTTAATGCAGGCCTTATAGCTTGCAGGATGCTTTTCTTGACAATTCGCACAAGTGGGATCTGTTTCGGGTGTTTTAGTGCATACAGAAGTGGGATGTTCGTTGCCACATTTAACACATCTGAATGGTCTAAGGCACTGGTTTTTGGTATGTCCAAACCTTTGGCATCTTTTACATTGCATTATTTCATTTTTCTTATAGGGAGCTTCAAATGCAACTTTCATTTGGCATAAATATTTTAATTTGAATATTTCTTTATTATTTTTGTTTGGTTCTAGGTCCACAAAAAATACAGGTAATGCTTTTTTGGTTGACCTATGCAAGATATTTACTATTTGTCTAACTTCATGTCCTTGCTCTCTAATTCTTGCTTAATTAGAGAAATGTCTTCAGTAGCATGTAGTCCTCGTAATACAACTCTGTATGCTCTCTCACATTTTAATTTATAAGTGTAATGCGATATATTATTTTTGATGAAGTGTTCTCGGATAGCTTTGTAAGTTTGAACATCATTTGGCATTAACTTAATAATATGCCCTGACCTTAAAGTTGTCATGTTGTATGATTTGTTATCCACAATTGTATTTAAAGTAGCTTTTAATGCTGTGACATCCATGACTCCAGTCACGAAAATTGGTTCAGGCTTAGGTACATATTCCACATCCTTGTCAGGTACTTCTGTTTCCTCATCAGTTAGAATATCGTATTTGTTATGTGTAGGTACATTGAAAATTGAAGACGTGTGCCTTGATTTCTTTATGTTCTCATTATCTATTGGGCTTGTTTCTTTTCGTTTTTGTCTTATGAGAGGTACTTTGTCGTTCTGCCACTGAATCGAACTGATCACTGTACCTTCTCTAGTGTCTAATTTCTCATTTTCTATTTTATTGTCTCCAGTTTTATTTACTGTTGGTAAACTGTTACTACGATTTCTAATGAAGATATTTTTATTTAATTTTTGCTGTATCATATTATTCTTAGGACTAAAATTTTTTTGGGTGGTTTCGCTCATATTGTTCCCACGAGTAAGGACGAACTAAGTAGTCACTTGAAGGGTGACGCCTATTCCTCCAAGAAGGCTCCATACAACAACGTTGGCCGGGTCCGTTGAGGTTGGCGCTATCAACTTGCTACCTGCAAGCCATTCATCCTTTCGGCGCGTATCCCACCTTAGGATTAGGGTGAATTTTTAGAGAGGCTTTCTACCTCGTGACACGGGCGATTAAGCCAATGCCCCCGATCCCATGACTAGACCATGAGATTGCGGGTTGAGGAGGTCATTTCCTACCCCCAACATAACTTGTTTCTTAGGCAGGTTGCATCGGGTTAGTTACCGCCGCCCGAGACTCGGCGTTGTTGCTCGTTTAGCACCACCCAGGGGAGACGTGTAGGGTGAGTCTAGGAATAGATGGTAAATCCTACGGACGCGAGCAACTTCCTCCCCCAATATAATCCCCCAAATAATAATATATTATAGCATTATTTATAATTGAATTTTCAAGAAAATTGGCAAAGGTGAAAGAATGATAAAAATCTGTAACCTTTCAGTTGCACGTAATCTTTCAGATTTTCTAATGCATTGTGGACCAGGCGATAAGCATGTGTGAGAAGATAATCGAATAAAAATATATGTTAATATTTTTCTTTGCATTTATGATAGATATTTTTCTCTCAATAACAATACACAAGTATTGTTGCATGACCTAACTCTTAGCTCTTATTTTCAAACATGGTACGAGCTAGTAGCTGTTATGTTCATAAATATAAAGATACAAATGTTTTAGTCATATTATTATGTACATGAAGAATATTAAAACCTCACAACTGGCGAAAAAATGGTATGAAGTGTTAGACATTCAAATACAATGAGTATAATAAACTCGATTTCTCGAGATCGGAGAAGCCTAGAGTCAATATCGTAAAGGAATACGAATTCGCTTCGAATCCACATAATATAATTTAACTGTAACCGTTATATCGTAGGTTTTTATGATTAGAAATTACATATAAAACGTAAGTACAAAATATGTACATAAGAAAATATGTACAGTACTAGCTGCTCTCCCCGCCCTACCCGAGTAGTTCAATCATTTATTGTAATTTGAACTAAAAACTACATTAAAAACTACATACTCTATTAAAATCGGTTCAGTAATTCAGGATTACAAAGTGGACAAACAACGTGACCTACACGATACATATTAAAAAAAAATACCATAAACTAGTTTTTGTCTTGAATTATTTGTATAACTGTTTATTATTTCGAACATATTGTGTAATACGTTATTTGAATATCTACTTTCAATGGACATTCATAATATTAATAAGAATTGAATAAAATGTGCAATAAATAAAGAGATCAAATTTATTTACTACGACATTGTGCTCCGAACGAGGTCATGAATCAAAGTAATGGTTCAATTATTTTTTACTAATATCTTATCCTAAACCATACCTAATCATAGCTTTAGTTTAGACTAAGTGAAGTACAAGAGCATAATATTTTTAGAGGTATTGCTAAATGTTGTGTATTAAAGTGGTGTAATACCATCTCTTGACACGCCTATTCATTGCTCGTTTAAAATTCTTTATACATCCTGTAAATGTATAAATCCCAACTGATTTTACCTTTTAAAATCTGAATGAAGCTTAAAATAAGAGATCTCATTTGCGTTTTTTTTACAATCTGCATAATTTGAGCCGAATTCAACGCAAATACTTTCCTAAAATAGGAAAAAGTCCACAAAAAGTTTTGATGTCGTTATGAATTTCCCTGAATGTTTAATACCGCTCAGTGTTTTATATCGATAAAATATTAAAGGAACGTTTTGTGTTCAATAACAAGAAATATATATATATATATATATATAAAAATGAAACCCGTTTCACGTTGTCACGGCATCACGTGTGAACGGCTGAACCGATTTCGATAATTTTTTTTTATTATATTCCTTGAAGTACGAGGATGGTTTTTATGTAGAGAAAACGTAAATATGTACCACGGGCGAAGCCGGAGCGGACCGCTAGTAATATAATAATAAAACATTTTGATTTTCTTAAATAAATACGAAAATCAAGAGTTTGAATCGTGTACGTAATTTAGAAAAAAAAGGTTATTTTATAAATCTCTCATGTTTATTTAAATACTTTTACAAATTTGCAAAAACACCTGTCTTTTAGAAAAGCTGTTTTATGAACATTTTCTATTATTCTGGAGTTGAAATACATTCATGAATAATTCACAGAGAAAAGACAGTGTTTTCATTGTGTCGTTGTTGTTTTAAATATAATAATATAAGTCCACAATATATTTGTATTCGAGTCTCTACTCGAATACAAATATATTGTGGACCCGACGACCCTCTGGTCGTCGAGGAAATATGCGGTATGGTAATGTCAAAAGAAATGTGATTTAAATACCTTAGAACGAATTTTATTTTTAACGGATGTTGTTCTTTCTGGATTTTAGTGGACCGCACTCACACACTGGACCGCATCCTTTGCTAAAAACAGAACAAATCTTATATTCATGCCTACAAAAATAAAACCCTAACGCATAACTCTCTTTCTTAATTTTATTATGTTTTCCAACATGTCAAGTTATTTACAACGAGCGTGGATATTTCACACCATTCGCGCTCCTCAACTTAACGAGATAAATATGTGTAAATGTACGATGTTCATTATCTATGAGCCAAATTTAATTCCCTCCGTGTTTTTCCACGAACAACGATCTTACCATATGAATATTTAAATATGCGTAGCTATGGAATGAATACGCGTTTTTATATGATAAGCTGTACGAGGTTCATCCGGATTAAACCGGTATAAAAATTACACAAGCCTTTTCACCTTAGGTAAGTTATTATCTTATAATATTGCCAGGATTTAAGAAAAACAGGTAGATTCGTAGGACGGTTTCATAAGGAGCTATATCAAGCGAAGGGTGAATATAAATAAAAAACAAAATAAAGCGTACCTATGTTACTCAATACAATCGTAGTTTTCTAATGGTCAAAAGATTATTAAAATCGATCAAGTAGTTTTTGAGTAAAGTCATAAAAAATGGATGACAAATAAATTACTTTCTTAATCTTCTTCTTCTTCTTATATATAAAAATGAATCGCAAAATGTGTTGGTAAGCGCATAACTCGAGAACGGCTGAACCAATTTCGATAATTCTTTTTTTATTATATTCCTTGAAGTACGAGGAAGGTTTTTATGTAGAAAAAACGTAAATATGTACCACGGGCGAAGCCGGGGCGGACCGCTAGTCTTGTATATAAAAATGAATCGCAAAATGTGTTGGTAAGCGCATAACTCGAGAACGGCTGAACCGATTTCGATAATTCTTTTTTTATTATATTCCTTGAAGTACGAGGATGGTTCTTATGTAGAGAAAACGTAAATATGTACCACGGGCGAAGCCGGGGCGGACCGCTAGTTTATTATAAGTTTAAATAATGAAATATATACTATAGCTTCGTTCTGCAGTAATTCGACTCTGTTACTACAATGTGTGATACCGTTGAAACTAAAGTTTAATTGAACATGTGTACGATCGAGAACTATAAAACTAAAACTAAGTTGAAAGCTCAATTTATCGGTCGGCATTGGTGCAAAATATCAAAAATATTGTAATATTTATTAAAAATTAATTAATTACAATGCAACTCTCAGCTTATTGAGAAAGACTATAAAATAAATGTTAATCCCTAAAATATAAAGTTCTAGGCCTTCATTTGTTCACTTTAATTCAGATCGTTTTTTTATAAATTATCGTCTAAAACTGGACAGCCAATATTAATAAAGCTTAGTTTTAATTACATCACATTACTTTTTTAACTTAGGTTTTTTTAATAAATTAAATTAAATTGTATCCATGTTTGATGCATTTATACAATAATCTTGAACACAATGTGATATTATTTAATCGTATACGTAACTCAGAAACTAAGGGTGTTACATTCGCAATGTTCTATAACTAAAGAATTCCTTTTGATAGCTTCCTAAACCACCCTTAGCTAACGAAGGCTGTAGTGAGAATTGAGAGACAGCACGAACGAGCTTTGTACATGTTTTATTGTATTCCAGGCTTTATTGACTGAGATACGATAAATGCTTGCTACAGTTACGGTATTTCCTGAGAAATAAGATTACTACTTACTTTGTACTGGGTAAAGTTTTTTTAGGACGTCTGTAGTATTGTGGTGTAAATAATTAGGGAATGCTGTCGTATGCTTTAATTCAAACAAGTTTTGTAATTGGACGGATAATCTTCCTTCCACGAAAAATAAATTAAACATCAAGAAGTATAAAAAGTTTGGGAGTTTTTTGAAATATAACTTATGAAGGAACACGCCTAAAGGAAAAAGAGGGTTCTAACCTTGTATGGGGAAAGGAAGAAATGTATTTTACATCTGATCGAATTTCTCTACGACAAGTGACTCTTGCTTACTCTATTTTATAAGGACTTTGTAAGTGACAATGGAATAGCAATGAACTTCTTAGTTCAATGGCATAGAAGTGAGCGTAGAGGTCATGTGTTCGATCCCTATAGGAGACAAATAAAGAATAACGTCTCATATTACATTGGCATTTCATTTTATGCCCAAAAAACCCTTCTTTTATGAAACTATATTTTAAAGAACATAATATAATAAAAATTCAGGTTTTAATTCGTTAGATCTATCGCTGTATATTAGAAAAGCTGTTTATTAGGTGAATGAGCCGGTCATGCGATACTTGAGCCTTATTGCCGCGTCACGTCGTGGGACGTGTCCCGTGACACGTGTAGCACGTGACACGTGACACGTTGTGGTGACACGCAGACACGTTAATTAGCTGTTTATTCGATTGTACAATATTGAGACGTATGGAAAGGCTGGAGTTGCTTTTATAGCTCATTAAGTACACGCAATTATCGAAATTATGCGAATTGTAATTGCTATTTTATGGTTTCAATTCGATTGCGTGGTTTATGTTAGGTATAGTTGGATAGTTTACGAGGGAGGTACTAGTATACTTAAGTTGACGTAAGGGACTAGTTCTTAGGTGACGTAATTTTATATCATTGGTCCAGTCTATATTTAGCAATGACATATTATTTACAAATAATGCAACCTTTTTTCAAGTAACTAATATTTTTTAAGATAGTGGTAGTGTCAATAGAATACGAGAATAAGGGAGGTACGAGTATACGAGTATTAAGTGAATTGAAAAGCAAATATACAATAAAAACATAGCTTTTTGTAGGTTTTGGTGAAAGCTCTTCCAAGTGTCGAAGCTTATACATTGAGTAAAATAACTAAAGTTACTATGTGTTACTTTTGTAAATATATATTTAGAATATTTTATTTTTAACTAAATTGACTGTTTCGCTTTTATTAAAGATAATATTTACCTACATTACGTAGACATCACACGCTATATCGGAGTGGCCATCAAATCCGACGGGAACAATATTTTGGTTCACACTCTTCCCACTCGCGGCCGGTCCATAAGGCAGACAGAGATGGATGATGTCCGCGATCTGTTACTGTCCGAAATAAATAAACGGTGGAAATAATGTGTTTATTTTGTGAAAACTATTCAGCGATTTGTTTGATATTTTAACGCAATTCATTCAGTTGAAAATAGCGTTGTCTATATTTAAACTATCTGACCCGCCAAACTTCATGCCGTCAATATTTTCTTCGTGTTTTTTTGTGAAAATTTTGCAGATTTTTTAAATAGACAATTATAATAAAATTTGGCATTTATTGCTGAAATCTTGAAATATAATATTATATTATCTTATACATTGTCCGACATTTTCTTATTACATATATATCTATAGAATATAAATACATAGGTAGTATAGTTGTACCTATTTGTGAAAGTTTGTGATGTTTCTTATCTAAATCCAAGCTTAATTATCTAAGTTATCTTTGACAAGAGTTTAAGAGCAGCTAGAAGAGTTTCTTATCGGCTTGTGTCTATACATCACCGAAGTAGCGTTTTATTGTTAGTTTATCTGATGATCCGAAAGTGATTTAACTATAGCTAAGTATTTAATTTATCATATGGTTGAGAATACTATGCGTAAGAATAATCATAAAATATGCATTTCTTTGCATTTTAAATACAGATAGATTATAAAGATTTACGATTGCTACAAATACAGGTATATAACATCGGCCAAGTGCAAGCCTAACTCGCGACATTAATGGTTTCATATAAATCAACTAAAGAGTAACTGCACAAATCCTTCCTCATCATCCATCCAATTTATGAACGTGCCAATCGTTGTTTAATCTCCAACAGAACCCCAGTAGTAAGTACCTACTAAAGATTAAGTATGGGGTTACTCTATAAACCATAAGAGATTGGAGATGGTCAGTAGTACTAATAACAATTGATAGCGTTGGTTACAAGCTCTCCATACACTGATGCGTTGATCGCATTAATTATTATTTAAGCTCCGATAACACAGGGATAATACACAGCAGAGTGATGGAGACGTTGGCGGGAGCCGGGAGCCGGTAACTCATGCATAATATTATCATACTATTGAGGTAACGACACTGATGTTATAAATGCGACATGCGTGAGGAAATCTGTGTTTTTTGGTGCTTCATTACGCTTTTTTGATCCTTGGTCCTTAATCCTTTTGATCTTAACTAAGAAATAGGTACCTGCTTTTGCGGGTTGAGCCGTGGATGAAAAAGTCGCAGTGCGAATGAACTGTGTTTGTCAACGCGTTCTTTATATTTGTTTTTATTTTTCAATTTACGACACTGATATTTTAGACTTGACTTGTGTACTAGAAAGTATAGACCAGATTATAAGTTTCCATATCTATTCTACAATATTTCAACAGTCATCTTTCATTGGTGTATACTGTATACTAAATAGTATAAGTAGCTCGTTCCATCGCGAATGACAAAGACCGCGCCGTCTCGGCGGCCGCGGCGTGTCGCCCCCACTGCCCCACTCCGACACTCTGTGGCTTACGTAAATTATGAAATGCGTTTATTTTTAGTTAAAAAAAATCTGTGGTATTTGGTACGTACCACTTAAGTGCAAAATGGTGATTTTTGGGTATGAGCGTTTGAAAGTTTTCACGGTTGCTACCCTGTTGCTACAGATCGGAATAAACACTTGAGTAAAACAAATTTATGATATTTAAATGTCTATTATGTTCAAGTTTTGAACACTTACAAAAAAAATAAAAAAAATGTTCTAGTTCAAGAGTAATTGTTACTTAACATGTTTGTACCAAAAGAAAAAATGTGAAAATGATGTGAAAATGTCTAAAACGTGTGTACTTAAGTGGATTAGAGCATATTTATTTGTACTCTTAATTAGTATTTATTCCTATTTTTACCTTAATGGAAAGGATTTTTTTTTCTTTTTTTCGACGGAGACATAAACAGACATTAAAAAACAAATATTAAGGGGAAACGTCTTCCATACAAATAGATTTAACCATATATAAAAACAAAAACGAATAGGAGTGTGATTTGCCACAAATAAGTACTCATAAAAAAGCCAGGAAATATTGTGATTTTCGTGCAATATGCAATTCTCTGATACTCTCTCTACAAAGTAAAATCCTAAAAGTAGTGTGTGTGTGTGTGTGTGGTTCAGAAGTCACGGTAGTTCGCTTGCCTGCCGTGCTAGATGCTGCGAGATCGATCCCATCAACCGACATGTACCAATGTGTCTTTTTCGGATGCATAAGTAGATTCTCTAATAACCAGAGATACATCTTCTATAACAAGAAAACATCATCATTTCGAATAACAGGAAAACATCGTGATGGCAACCGGGATTATGGTCTGAAATCACCAACCAGCAGTGAGCAACCATGGTGATTACTGCTCATGTCTTCTCCTTGTGAGAAGATGTCTTTACCCTACAAATAGTTACGAGCTGGATCCAGTCAAATAAAATTTGTTTGTAAAACGTACCACTACAACATTCATTCATAGTCGTCATCACTGTCACTGAAAGTCATAAGATTGTTTCTAGTCGGACCATGAGACAGTGATTTGAAATAATAATATCATAAATTGGATCACTTATTGGCAGGAGATCTAAGATATCTTTGAATTTCAGAGCATCGATATTGATAGGCTCATTAGAGGCCAATGGCAAAGCCACTTCGGAGAATTCTATCTTTTCTCAGTTCTCTTAAACCAGAAATACAGGAACTCTTCATTTTCACTCAAAGAGTATTTAAAATCTACGTCATTAGACATTTCATACATCAACCAGAAAATACAGTTCTAACCGAATGTAGTTTTGTCTGTTGCAGTATTTCTTTTGATAAAATGAGTAGGTAGTCAATAGTTTCGAAAATGGAAAGAAGTCAGATTCATTAATTAATTTTACATCATGGCGATTGCTGGTCATTTTCATTTATCTCGGGGAACGGAGATGGTGCTGTTTCTTTTTTGAATGAATCTTTCAATATCTGCTTAACAGGCAAGATATTATACCGTTTTTGACCTGGAAAACACTGAATATAAAATAAGCTACTCTACTTCTTCTGCCAAACGGTTAATAAAATGCCATAAGCATAATGCGATTTCATCCGCACCTCTTTGAGCTATTCCTTCATACATAACATAATGGAATGTTCGTTTAGTAGTAACTTTGCGGATTTTTAAATTAAAAGTCCAAAGTTTCTTTTATAAAAGGCTACAGATGCAGTTAAATTTGGAATCTGTAAACAAACAGCTTTTATCTTTTAGTTTTATAGTGAAATGTTGCCATAAGCTCCGATTTTTCTAAATCTATTCTAATCTGACATGAAAGAATGAATTTGAAGAGACAAAGAATCAAACCTTGTGCATGTAGGTATCGTTTTTTGGCTTTTTAAACGTTTACCAATCTTTAAATCGATTTAAAGATTGGTAAACGTTTCTGAACACACTAAGTCTAAGAGATCTTGCATCACATGCATGTTTCTTTATAGATAATAGGCTTGAGACCTAATGTCTGAAGATTTAAATTATGTGCCAAATAACGTTATATTTAAGTAAGGGAGAACTCAGAGAAGACCTGTTAAGTTCACAAATAATTTTATTTGATTTGGTACAAATAAGTTAAGTGATGATAATAATTATTCAAGTTTGGTCTAATTATGTTAAGTGCTCTTACGTTGTAAATGGCCGTTCGTTGATTGAGTATTCGTTTTACAAGTCTATGTTAAGTTATATTAATATATTTGTATCAAATAAAAATATTTTTTTTTGTACTTAAGTGGTTTTGATACAACCTATTTAAGGTATTTCTACTATCAATAGGCTTATGTGACATAGACCAAACGAAAGAGGACGTTTTTATCAGTATAGATGGCCAAAAAACAAAAAATGGCCATTTTTGCACTTACGAGGTATATACCAAACACCACAGAAATGTTCTTGTGATAAGAAGTATTATTGTATAAATAGCTAGGTAGGTTATAGTTGAATTTTATGAACAAAATACACAAAAAAGCAAGCGTGTTATAATAGTAATAGGTTGTATATAAGGTTGATAATAATATGTATGTAAAAATGTATTGGTATGCAATAAATGATTTGAATTTGAATTTAATATATGGTGCCAAAATATGAGCTAATATTAATAAATTAGCAACTTATTATTCGATGTTATACCTGAAATAAAATGAAATGAAATAAATTTATTTGTCCATTTTATGTTTTACAATAATTGATTTATTAATTTATTTTAGACTTAAACCTGATATAATATTTTGATATAATTTTAAACAACATGCGGTTATCTGTGTTTACCTATAGTCTATACCTATTACCCTATAACCGAAATAAAATAAAAATTTAAAGAAACGAAATCATATGCGCAAAAATGAAGATACAGGTGAAATTAATATACTGTTAAGTAAGTTGGAGTGATTCTATAATTTACTTTCTCATATAACACTTCAATTATTTTAGCTTCTATTCAAAATTTCCTTTTTCTGCACCGAAAACACATTCATGGATTTAGAAAGCTCTCCTTTTTCGAAATTCCTCACTGCTGAAAGGAAATAGTAAAAAAAGTATAACACTATCGGATATTATAAAAGATGATTAAAATTTTAATTGTGAATTTTTAATTAAATAGTGGTTTGTAGAATGTAATAAATTTTCCAATTTTCTCCCATATAAAGCCGATAGAGCCTACAAACTACATAATGCAATGTGACGCTGTACGGGATGCATTTAAGTATAGGACCAATAGGGCTGTCAGGCGGTGGGAATATCAAACTCAAACATTTATTTATTCAATTAGACTTCTTCTAGAAGTATTTTTGAATCGTCATTTACCACTTACCACTGATCAAGTATCAGTTGATAAATCCGATTGTACATATTATTATATTGATTAAAATTTATGACTTATTAAATTTTATAATAAACAATATTCACGTATACGACTTATTATTTCTTTTATGTATTGTATTGATAAGACTAATTGTTTCTTTTTATTTCTTTCAATGGCTTTAAGGTATATCAAAGGTTGCCGTTCGTTAAAAAAGCTGCACAAGATTTTAAACTATATTTTACTAAACAACTTCTTCCTCGGAAAGCATCTCGATGGAGCCGAGACGAACCGACTACCAGCTAAATTCCACGTATTAAGTAATATTTCCCTTCCCCCGAGGACAGATACTCGAAAACGCATTTGGTACAGCCCTAGGTTTGTTAGACGGCAGTTGTCCGGCTCAGTGGAGCGAGCTCGATCCATCACCGCCACCAATTACTGCTTAGCGCTTCGGATAGAAGCTGTACTTTTCAATTTCACAACCAGTTCACAGTTTTATGGAATACATACTAAGTTAACAGATCTACCTATACTAATATTATAAAGCTGAAGAGTTTGTTTGTTTGAACGCGATAATCTCAGGAACTACTGGTTTGAAAAATTATTTCGGTGTTAGATAGCCTATTTATCGAGGAAGGCTAATTATCATCACGCTTACATCACCAACAGGATCGGAAAATAATTTTGTTTATTGAAGTATGCGATAAAAAAAAAGAAACCGTCATGAAGCTGTTTTTTTTTTTTAATTTGGGTGGTATTACGCACGGATTATATAAATCTGCCTTACTAATAAATAAATAAATGGAAAATATAAATACAATATAGGAAAATATAATACGAAGTATTATTACCTATTATTATTATAGTACTCTAATTAACATTATTTTGGAAAAACAATGACTGAAATATTTCCATTCACGAGAAGTTCGTTGACCCAAGGTTCTCACCTGTTGCAATTGTATGATAAATTCATTAATCGTTCAGGTTTATTTTCAACTGTTGTAGTGTACTAGGTACTATTATAAATAGTAAAAGTGTATGTATGTTCCGCTTGCACGCCAAAACTAAAGAACCGATTGTGATAAGATTAATAATGTCTCTTTATGACACTCGTGAATAATGAAGTTTCAAATAGTGAAATAATTTTAAACAAAAAGAAAGAATCTTCTTTATAATAAACGTTATAAAATTTGTAAAAATATTCATCCTCTAATAAATTTAACGACAAAGATTATTATGCAATCAGTATAAATTTTACGAAGTTTAACCTAAATCCTAAGGTATTATAACACTTAAAATTTACCTTTACTTCTAAATTGTTATTAACCTTGTTCAAAGTTTTTAAATTTTAGTAGGTCGTTAACTTAAATAAGAAAAATCCATTTATCTGTCATAAAAAATATTTTAATCTTAGCCACTAGTCTTAGCTCTAAATTTTTTTAAAGACTTGTGCTGCCGCGTGTATGTGCTCGTTCGCTAGTCAACTAAAGCTGTCTTACATCAATGAGATACCATTAATTTTCTATGCAATAAATGTATTTTTATGTTAATTTTTATAACAAGGCCGTATATATGAAAACCAAAATCTACAGAACATTTGAATTCAAGCGGAGTCATGATGTGCGTCTCTTGATTTTTTTTACAAATCGAAAGCTTATTTTACAAAAATGACCAAGTTGATTAAATACGGTATACGCACAGGTATACGGTATTGTAGACCACAAAGAGCATAGTTTTGCAGTATTATAATATAGACTGCTACAAGCTAAAAATTATTATAGTGTTAAGGAATACTTGAATGATAATGACATTAATGTAAGTATTAGTTTTAATATAATTTAATTGTAATTTTGTATGTATTTTGTAATTTATTGTCTTTTTTTTTGTTGATTGAACCTATATTCTTGATAATTTAATTTCAAAAAATTTTTGCACGCCATTTACAATGGCAGTATATGTGATATAAATATTGTATATTAACACCTTTGTTTGACCATATATACGAGCAAATAAACAGATTTGATTTGATTTGATTATATCTTTGGTTTTACTTAAGATATAAGACATGTATCTAACAAATGACTGCGACACGAGTATGATATGATCGATATTCATTGATTTTTATTTATTTCATGTAAAATACACATGTACAAGTTTATCTCACACGATCTGAATATAAAGTGGGATATCGCAAGGGTCGGGTGGAAACTTTTATATAGACAGGATCCTAACAAAGTAACATATTTTGATGGACGTTATAATGCAATTCAATGCTTTCCTGTAAGTAATGCGTATATTAGATATTAAATATTTTCCTCTCGATATACATTGCTTTGTATTTTTTTAATATGATATGGAAGAAACTTGGATTCATTTGCCAGAGTTTTTGTTATAGCAATAGAACAACGAGATACAATGTCTATGTCTACATGACTCTATAATGTCTCTACAATATATTATATTGAATGATTTATTTTACATGCAACAATGCTTATATACTATGCACTATGTGCTGTTAGAATCTTAATTCTTAACATATAAGTAAAACGTGTGTTAATCTACGTGACTATACTCCTGATATGAACAAATACGTAGTCGCTACAAATAACATTGTGAAATTGTTAATTTTGACTGAAATATTGGCTGATATCCTGTCACAAGCTGAATTCCTTCATGTATCTACAAAAAACATAGCCTAGAATCACGGCGACAGATAGATTTTTCGATTAGAATCGCACTCAACTCCGTTCACATATTTGGGAATAAGGTCTTAAAGTAATTAAAAGCACCAGATAGAAAGTACCTACGCGCTTACACATCTAGTTACTAAAGCTGAAGAGTTTGTTTGTTTGTTTGAACGCTCTAATCTCGGGAACTACTGGTCCGATTTGGAAAATTCTTTCAGTGTTAGATAGCTTATTTATCGAGGAAGGCTTTAGGCTATATTATATCATCACGCTACGACCAACAGGACTGGAGCCACGGGGGTGAAACCGCGCGGAGTAGCTAGTCTTTCATATAGGTACTAAATTTTTTAATAAACAACATCGATGTTTGGGATAATGTTTATCAATCATTTAAAATAGTTAACTATAAAGATTTAATATAATTAAACAATATGTGTTCAGGAACGATGTCACTAGACTCTACCTTATTTAGAAATCGATCAAAGCAGCAATTTTAAATGCGTGATAACAATTATTATCATTGTAATGTAGGTACTAGGTTTACCCGTAACTGTTTAGTATATTGCAAACATATAGTACAAATACAAATAATAGTAATGACGTATGATTAAAGTTTCAAATCTCTTTATCAATTCTCAAGCAAACCCACAGTAGATATTTAATACTTAATAATATAATAATGAGCAGTATCACAACAGTATCGATTAGCAACTAATCATCAATAATCTCTATCGACAAATGCAATCAGCATTTGTCGATAGAGCCGCACACACACACACACACACACACACACACACATACACACAACGAGCAAGGCGAGCGTTTCAATTAGAAGGCTGATTGAGACACTCTCGATAAGCGAGATTAAGACGAGGGGGCGGGGGTGTAGGGCTGCCATTCGTGAGAAATAAGATAAAATAAATGGTATTAAGGTAAGAATACCATATGCATGTGCACGTGAAGGTTTAGCAAAGATAGTAATTTGTAAATTAAAACTCATTTAATTGTATTGATTATTTAAATTTAATTTGAAGGACAAAATTGAAAGGGGAACAAAAATGAATATAGATATGTAATAACTACATCTATAAGTAATCGATGAAACAAACTAATAAAATAAGCTATCCAAAATAATAATTTCTTAAAAGCTAATCTATCGAATTGAAATTGAAATTGAAAAAACTGATAGACATTTATTTTCACTGATATGCGATATTCCAGTATACCTGGACAAACATCTAACATGAAGTGACCATTAAACTTCTTTATATAATTATTATGACTAGGTGTAAAGTCACCCCCGCGGATAATTGGTCACGTTTGCCGAAAACAGAGAGCTTGTAAAGATCCCATTTGGAGGTTTTCGCCGCTTTTGTTCTGGAGCCTTACTCCTATTATGAAATCCGCAAATAATCCTTATTTATTTCTTACAATGTTTTTTAATATCCTCATGCATAGTTTATGGCACAGAAATTTAAATAAAATGCTTAGCAATACGGAAGTGGCTTTGTAATATTTTTCTATTTACAAGCAGTTATATGGAAAATACAGATGAAAAAGTCAATGGAAAGACAACCGAACCATAGGGTATATCCTTGTTTGTCTTGTTGTTTGTCAAAGAAACTATAGGATTTTGAAAACTCACTTTGAAATGGTACTTTAGATTTCCGAAAGTTAAAAAAAAAACATCATGGTAGATCTAAGATTTGAGATAACTAGTCAGTTATTGGTAAAAGGTGACCTTGAAAACGAACTCACTTCTCTCCTCCTCAATCCTTTAAATATCAATGAAATGAAGAGCTCTCATAAAACATATCGTCATGATCATAAAGCGTAACGTTTATGTGTTTGTTTATCCAATACTCGACCATGTGGCAACTATGGGCGGATCAGAATTAAGTCGTCTGCTAACTTTTAGGGTTATTTCAAAAGATATCTCTTATTGGACTTTGGAAACTATTTTTTCTAATGAGAATTGTGCGAAATCAACATTTTATTTGGATGCGTAAAATATTGTTTACGGTCGAACTTTCTCGACGGCTTTTATGAACCTGAAATTTTATTATATTTATATGATTTTTCTCAAAGCAAATTTATAAAAATATTGTTTAATCTCAAGTAAGATACATAATGCACTAGCTCCCGCATTCGTGATATTGTTAGGATTTTTTGCTCATTTCTTTGTTTATTTACATGGTCCAGAACACCACATATTATTGTATTATGTGTACTAAATTATAATTATTACCAATACATTTCGAAAAAATTTACAATCATTTAAAAAAGCTATTCAAAGTTTAATTGTTGCTAACCCGTTACGCGTCCGGCGCACAGCCGGCAACGATCCCGATAGTGTCAAGGTAGTTCACGAAATCTAGCTTTTTTATGACTACCGAGTTTGAAAATTTTATTTACCCTATTGTTCTATAATTATATGCCATGTATGATATATTTTTGGAAAGAGGAAGAAACTAGTTATAGCATAAAAATGTAATCATGACGATATATTTTTTCTATAAAATTATAAAAAATTGATTTTCTTTTGTTTTAATTTTAATTGCTTACATACTAACACTTACATGATAATGCTGAGTCATCAAATGATCATATTCACGTTTTCATATCACTACACGATTGCCAAATACATTCACTTATATTTTCACACATTTAACACAACGTATTTCACTATGAATAATAACAAATCTCCATTATTCACAAACAAGAAAAAAAGCGCCATTTTGCGTCTTCCGCACTGAAAAGTTGAGACACTTCACTGAGTATTCTTCAAATATCCCTAAAACCAATATCATAAACGTATTCTACGTAAAATTTCCAGTAATATACGTCTCAATTATCACTCATCTAATTATTCCTCTCGGCATAATTCACAAAATTCGTTCAAAATTCGTTCAAAATTCCAAATATTCGTTGAACAAGACAAATGTCACAAACTATGGCCGATGACGCAACTCAATCAATGATTCACTTTTTTTTATTATTTTGTAGTTTTAATCTCTATTGCCTGTCTCGGAGTCGTGTCGATTCGAATTATAAATGTTTAAGGCATAGAGAAATATTTTTTATACTGGAAACATTCACTTGTAAGAACTACAGGTGACCTTCAAAGTCATTGGCCGCGTTAGGAACAGCTTTTGTACGCAGGACGCTACAGTACCATTTTGAGTTACGAGCAACCGCTGTACGTAGGACGCGTCACGGGTTAACTATACCATTCTACCCCGGTCCAGGCAATTAGTCCTTCTTGTCAGCGCGTCTAACAAGCAAGGATCAGGGGAAGTTAATCAGAAGAGAAAATAATATTCAGTGAATTCAGCTGACCTATTTGTGTGTACCATTCATTAATTTTTGATTGTGATTATAAGCAATTTACTTGTTATAACTCATATACACGTACGAAATATAATATTATAAAAGTGAAATAGACTCGGGATTTCAATAATAATATAAGTGACATTTATTATGGTACTCTATTTATTTACGGTTATTATTTTTATTCAGACAAACACATTTCTAACAATATCATTTAAATGTGTTAAATATTCTTAATTTATAATTGATTTAACTATAATATAGAAGTTATGGTAGCGTTATTATAAACCTTGACACTGCATCTTTTACTGGTCATTTCGAACGTTTAAAATATCGGAGTAATTGTTTAACAGACACTATAGTGCATAATATCTCTTGCGTTGTTGGCGGGCGTCCAGTGACATTGGCCAGCGGACCGAAATATTACCGGAAGGACATTATTATTAATAACTTTATTACCAAATTGACAATCATTAACTTTAAGTATGAAAATGTAGAAAAGTGGATTGGGATTTAAAGTAGTTATTATCCTATTTTAAACTAGCGGTCCGCCCCGGCTGCGCCCGTGGTACATATTTACGATTTCTCTACATAAGAACCATCCTCGTACTTCAAGGGATATAATAAAAAAATAATTATCGAAATCGGTCCACCCGTTCACGCGTGATGCCGTGACAATGGAAAACGGGTTTCATTTTTATATATAGATATACGTATTTTTGGTTGATCTACAATGATGAATGACTGAACGTATGTTACAACTAAATGAGTATATTTGCGTAGTAAATATTTAATGAACACAGCACTCTTTTGCCAGTTTTACGAATCCTGTTTTAGTAAAAGGTCATGTAATTGTAGAATACAGGTAATTGTAGGAAACTAAGTTGTTATCTTCAATCACCTAAACTGCAGGCGTGTTATTAAAATAATGATAAAAAGCACTTATTTCTCATTCAAATTTGGTGTAAATAAAAAATGCATTATCTAACGCAATAATATCTCTTTGAGGAGGACAAATTTATTAAGATTATGAGCGATCTGCCATTTGCTCTCAAGGAAATGAATATTTCCCTTTGAAATGACTCGATTGTCGTCGAGTGTTTGAGCGACGCCGGGTACAAAGACTTGTTAATTATGTCTGAGAAATATCAACTGAAAATACTTAATGCTGTTGAAGATTTTTGTATTGTTTTATTTATAGAATACGAGGAAGTGAATCGCAATAACAGAGGGAACGTTTTAATTTAGAAACGCCGAATGATTATTTTTAACACTAAAACATATAATAATTTTATAAGCATAATAATTGAAGCACAAATGAAAGACAATCGTGTATCAAATCCTAATTTGATACACGATTGTCTTTGATTAAGTCCTAACTTAAGTGATTAGAATTTAGATGGAAGTGATAGGAAAAATGGATAAGAAGATAAAATTTTCCGTTCTCTTTAACGTATAGATTGATATGTTTCAGGGACCGTAATCTTTGTATATTACTTTCCTTGCTTGTTCTGTTTATATAGTTTATACTTCCTTAAAGCAGTGGGTCTCTGGGTCACTCATATTAATACCGTTAACGTGTATTACACTATCAATCACTTATTATCCGCTCCTGATGATGAATAAGAGCTTAGTTGAATGGTCTGTTGTAACAAAATATACAAGTATTTACAGATTACTAATCGTAAAATAAATAAATATTAAATGTACATCTTATCAGAGGAACGCAAAAGAGGGATTACAAGAATTTTCATCTGGATTTAGCTAAAAAATTGTGAATAAAATTTACGAATTGTAAACGTTTAATAATTCTCACATAATATTATTATAATATAACCTACATAATATCTATTTGAATGATAATCGGAATGTTTTAACTACATGTTTAAAATTTATAACATAAACAAAACACGCTATTGTTTGTTTTATATCATAGGAGAGGAGTATTATAAACATTCCTAATTATACCATTATCATTGAAAAACAAACTCTACACGAAAATTAACATACTGCTTTGTTTTTTAGATGTTTATGCAAACAGTGCCTTGGGAGGTGTTCATTTTTTATTTCTTTAGGTCAAATTATTAATTCACAATTATTAATAAATCACAATTATTAATTCTATCCTGCTATAAATTATAGTAATAATATACAGAGTAAATAACACAGAATTGTGTAGGTATAATGTTATTAAGGATATCAAACAAAATGAGAAGGGATTCTTTAGAGAAATAAATACTTGATAAGACTTATAGCTCTTATTAGGGTTTAGTTACTTAGGACTTGGCAATATACATTTGGTTCAGCGAATTGATGTTATAATTATTTTGTTGCTTGTTTTTGTCCGCGGGTATGTCTGTGTTATAGATTAAAGTTTTTATTTTGAAAATTGTGTTAATTTAATGAGCAATACGACTTTTCAAAGGTTCAACAAACAAGCTTCGAACGATCTCTGTTAGTTTGGTTAAAATTATTAATTAGTTCAAATAAAAATTGTGTTTGAAGTCCTTAAGGTTTCATATATCTAAGTACCACCGACAGAAACGGAGCAGCAATTTAAATTATTGCAAAACTATTCCTTTTGAAAGACGCTAAATTGCGTGGGTCAGAGATTATTGTGTCACTTTTATTGCCGTGTTTGCATCTCACGGTGACATAATTTAGGTAATAGTAGAAGTTGTATGAATGTCTACACAAATAAAGTGACGATTCGTACAATAGGTTTAGAGGCAGCGACGGTGGCGCGTCTCAGCCATCTTTACGACTTTGTTTACAGCCGCACCACGATGCTGGTACAAGGTTTTATTATGTATTTTAATAAATTTTTCAGCTACCTATAGATATATTATTCGTTTTCTTTGAATCGATATTTATTGGGTGTTTTTCGAACTTATTGGTATCTTACGTTTACCCATGGAGTCGCATTAATTATAATAGTAATTTTGAAAAGGCTTTGAGGGCAATAATATTATTTGAATTTTTGTAGCCTTTGTCCTTTTCCAAGATTTAGTTTCTCATGTTACTAATAAAAATTGGTTCCGTAGGTACTTAAGGAGAGGAACAGACAGACACGTTTCTTTCGCATTTTAAATTCGCTTTCCGCCTGAACCTTCGCCTGA
>CAJQZN010042225.1:0-12762 GCA_907164685.1 Colias eurytheme | reverse complement strand
TTTCTTTAGGGACAAGTAGGTGATCAGCCTTCTGTGTCCTGCCAGACCGAGACATTTTTTTTTCTTCGTCTCCACCGGGAATCGAACCCAGGACCCCTCGGTTCTACGCTCAAGCCCCAACCACTGTACCAAGGAGGCGGTCAAAGAATAAAAAAAAGATAGTAAACAATTAGCTAATTAATTAAAAATACAATCCACTATACCATCCAGACAATAAATTGAATATGGTACTTAAAGGCATAATTGCATCATATAATTTTCCATATTATATTTATAAAATTCTCATTCATAAAATCGAATATAATTTTAATTTAAAACTCTATTTATTCAATTTATTATTATTATTTCAATTTATTATTAATTCATCTATCAAAGAGCACATTCATCTTAATACCATAATACATATTTTCAACATTTTCAACGGAAAACTGCAATAAGTCATTTGTATTCCTACTATACTGCGTTCGTTTTTAATCTCTACTAGCAAATGTACGATTTTAATGAGATAATAATAATATCGTGATTAATGAATCCGAACCGCGACTCACATTGTACTACTTAAACCGCTAATTATTAAGACTACGCTCATAGAAGCGAATGTAGCGGAGCGGAGAGCGGATTTAGCATGTATATTTTCTAATACATATATATAAATTATAAAATATTAAAAAGCCTATTCCACCCAACACCCCTTGGGATATTTCATCGATTTTCAGAACACTCGTTAAAAAATTATTACCTAACATATGAGGCAGAACTTTCGCTCTATATTGATTAATTCAGACAACTTATAAAAGTAGATAATGCCTGAAACATATCTAATGAGCTTTAACATCAACAAAACAAATATGTACGCCTTAATAAGATCCATAAATGTATTATTCTGCAAACGTTTTAAATATGACGATAAAAACTTCCAGTTAACAATGTAGGTATTGATTACTATTATAAACTAGCGGTCCGCCCCGGTTTCGCCTGTGGTACATATTTACGTTTTCTCTACATAAGAACCATGCTCGTACTTCAAGGAATATAATAAAAAAAGAATTATCGAAATCGGTCCACCCGTTCACACGTGATGCCGTGACAACGCGAAAAGGGTTTCATTTTTATATATACACTAGAGGTCCGCTCCGGCTTCGCCCGTGGTACATATTATTATTTCCCAATAAAAGGTAGCCTATGTCCTTTCTCGGGTATCAAAATATCTCCATACCAAATTTCATGCAAATTGGTTCAGTAGTTTAGGCGTGATTGAGTAACAGACAGACAGACAGAGTTACTTTCGCATTTATAATATTAGTATATACATATATATAGATTTATAAATTGAAAATGGCTACGATTACCACAGACTATTACTCAAATTTACAAAACAATGCCGTCGACGGAAATCGGTCAGGAGAACTTAAAAAAAATTGAATATGTATAAAGAATAGAAATCATTTTTTTTATACAGACATTAGCATGCCCCATATCGCGCTGTAGACCTATCACCAAATCCTTATTTGTTCAGCTATTACCATACAATAACAGTATTAACTAATAAACAGTATACAGATATACATATATACATATATTCATCACCCCGTTATGCGTTTATTGACTTTGCTCATTATACTTTTTAATTATTTATCGATTTCATGTCAAGGTTTTATCTAATGCGAATTAACCGGGCAATTATTGAGATTTTTAACCTTCTGATTCGTTACGATTATTGTGAGTATTACTTTTTTTAGCTTAGGCATTTCTTGGATAGAAATATTTGTATATTTTATTTGCCTATTTCATTTTGTAATCTGAACCTGGATTATTTTTTATTTGCTATCAGATAGACTGACTGAAGTGACTTTTCATAAAAATGTTACTCTTAAGGCTGCAGTCTAGCAAAATTGCGTTTTCAACAAGTTATTTGACAATTTTTTCCCGGCTAATGAAATGATAAACTGAATTTTTTTTTCTTGTTTATCAATTAGTGTTATATACGCAATGCGCGTGAATTTTTTCACATTTATAAAGTTACTTTATGTTACCTTAATCAGGCCTTCAAGATAAGTCTCTTTCCCCCAAAATCATTTCGAGCTAAGTTTGTGCACTCACTACGTTGCAACCGATTACAATTTACACAATCTGATCAGCGCATTATTATCCTTATATAGTCGTTATTAAAAACTGCTGAATACAATTTCCGAAAAACTTATGATTTTCTTAATTAGAACGTTATAAATTCATTAAATTTCCCATTTTTTGCCTTACAAAATCTATTGATAAATACTGCTAAAAGTTATTTTTTCCATTAATTTATTCGACTTGGTTGAAGACTAATGAGTATTAATCCTTTAAAAAAATTTTTTTTTTTATTTTGATAATTCTTTAAATATTAAAAAAATATTTAAAATAATTAGGAAAAATCCTAGCGAATTTCTTTAGTCGCGCTCCTTGGGCCGGAGCGTTCTGACGTGTGCTCTACGCTCGATTTTCCTTCATACCGAAGTGAAAGTTGCTCTACTCCATTAAATTTAATATTTTTGTTAATTGATTATTTTTATCTTAGTTTTGTGCAAATATTCGTATTTTTAAACATTTGATTTCGATATGGAAAATAAATGAAAAAAATACGCGTGTAACTACTAGAAAAAAAATTATCTTCGAACATAAAGTTAATGAAACCAAATAGATTGCAAAGGTAAGGCAACAATTTCTTTATTTTACGGGGTGTCAGTAAAGGGATGTATATTTCTTTAAAAACTGAAGTAAGCTCATAAATTTTCTTATAATATAATTTTTTTGAAGTTCCAAAAATGTTTATTTTTCGTTTGAGAAATACGAAATATAATATAAACTTGTATTGAGAACTTGAACTTCCTAAGTTCTTCCGGGGAAATCCCCATACGGGGAAAATGATTTGTTTACTCCAAAATTGATCCGAGGTGTTTTAATTTTTTCTTCTAGTCATTTTCAACGTAGCGGCATTTTGTTTGATTATTAATTTTGTAACTTAAATACAGGATGTTGGTTTTATATTCTGATCTTACAGACGCGCTGACAAATTTAGTCCGCCATTTCTAGTTTAGTCTACCAACTCTAAGTACCAATATTAAAACGAATGGATTATCATCACATCATCAAAACTCAGATGTAATGGAAGATCACAATAACATAGAAAATTCAGTGGGTGTTGAGAACTAAACAAACAGAAGTAACAGAGACGCGAAGAATAAAAAAAGAGGACGAAACGATAATTCGTTGATGCTTTCCATCGGAATCATCAGTTTTGTTTTATGCAGATTGGTGATCTGCCAATTGCTGATTAAAAATGAAAAACAAATAATCGACAACAGTGGTGAAAATTTGCTGATCACAATGAAACATCCTTCAGTGGTAGCAGATTTACTCATTTAAAATGTATCGGTGAACAGCGTAAAGGAGAGGAGGACAGGAAAACATTATGAATGTGGATGGTGGATTGTATACAGGGTGTAATCGATAAGTATGTGCAGGCGATTATAACGTTATTATTGCAGGTATCAAAAAACTTAAAACTGATATCGAAATTAATTTACCTAATGAGCAAAATGACAATAATAACTTTTTAAAAGTATAACGAGAAATATCTAAAAAATTTACTTTATACACTCACATATCAAAAAGGGAAAATGGGACTAGTAGAAGTTAAATGTCTAATTCCGGCAAAAGACATGAATGCGGAAGATGCGGTTAAAAAAAATTAATATTTGAAATACAATGCAAAAAATAACACTTTTGTCATAGATAAGAATCATGACTATTTTTTCCAAATTCAGGGACAACTAAACGTTGCAGAAGCAGAAGTCTGCTTATTTGCTGTTTGGACTGGAGTGAATCATTCGTTAAAAATATAATATATAAAAAAGTATGTAACGTTTAGGCAAAATAAAATGATGGACCATTATCAAGATTTTACATAAATTGCCTACTGTCAGAACTGATTGATTCGAGACTTCAGCATTCGATGTCCATCAAGGACCCATCCTATATCATTCAAGCGATTGAAAAAAAGAGATAAATCCAGTGCAACCGATAAAGCATCAGAATGCTAGCAAAAGATTTATTAGGTTTATCAATATAAATCTATATATTATACATAATATAATAAATCTGTAGAAGACGCGAAGACTGACATCCGCGCGGACGGAGTCGCGGGCGGAAGCTAGTCAGAAATAAATATCTTTTGTTTTCATTTGCGTATTTTTCTATTTAATAATTTTTTAACACAAACATTACATTTTTTTTATTATATAGGTACAAAATTTGTTTATCCGTTTTATTAGTTAAACTGAACAACTTTCACTAAGAAACTTAGGTCGAAAAAAATGTATAGAGTTATGCATTTTGTATGGAAAGCTTATTTTTTTTATATTTCGTCCAAATTTCTTTGTAAAAGTTGATCAGTTATATAAACATGAAGTTGAAGATATCAATAGAAAGTATTCGCAAATTTTGTGTACTGATAAAAAAAAATCACCCGGTGTAATTTTCACGAAAATTGTTTCAAATTGTCATTTTTGGTACTTATTACGAATATTAAATTATGCATACGAATGATTTAATTTTTAAAAATTAAGTGGAGCAACTTTCCCTTAGTACATTTGTATTATTTACATATAGGATGACAGGATGCATTTGTTTGCACTACTAGACCAAGCCCTTAACTCTTTTGCCTTTCATTGGTGGTGTACTAAAAAAAAAAACTTTTTATTGTATTTATAGCTGTTATTCCCTCATACTTACTTAAATTTATAAAGTCTCTACTTTAAGCAAAAACTTAAAAAGAGTATCGATGGCATACGTAGTGTAATAAATATAGATTTTTCCAAAAATAGGTTTTGTTTTTGTACCCAAAACATTCGAAAATAGAATTATTTTGAAAAACATTTCTTTATGCTGAGAGCTCAAACAAGTTTATTTTTAAAATCAAACAAGTGATTTTTCATCTGTATTTTATTTCATCGTGCAGCCATGTCGAAGGTCCATTGTTGTAGTTGACTATTGAGATTATTGTTGCATGTCCTCAATCAAATACGGCAGCGAGATGTGATAATTTTATTGAACTACTTTTAACTTTTAACATTACTACTACCGCAGTCAAAGAAAAAGCGCATAGTGCTCCTTCGTGGGATTTTAAAACTATAAGTTTAACCCACTATGTGTGTAAGCATGCCGAATTTCATGAAAATCGATTTAGTAGTTTCTGTGTCATGGAGTAACAAATAAACAAAAACAAACATACTTTCGCATTTATAATATAAGTAGAATTTATGTGCAGCCTCCTTTACTATGCATGCTGTAGCCTGCATTAATTGGCACATAAAAAAAAAAATTAGTTGATATTTTATGTAATTTTCAGCAATACATAAAATTGAACTTTATTAATACCCATTTGGCCTATCTTTTATTATAAACTGCCTTGCAATCATAACATAATCTATCTAATAGTATTCATAACGCAAATCGCCTATCACTTGAACCGTCTTGTTGATAAAACAATCGCGATTTCGATTTTATAGTCGGCTAGTTGTTCTCACGACTGTTGCACTGCACTTTCACCAGTGCGTTATGAGGTTATGACAAACATACGAAATGAAAGTTTGGTTATATTTATTGGGAAATATAGATACATAGATAGACAAATTTTTGGTTTGAAGGCTTAGAGTATAGATAGTATCTATAGAGTGCGAACAACCAAGTGGGAACAGTAGGCACAGGTGGGAACAACACGACGTTCCCGCCGCGCGCGCTCGTAGTCGTGGTTGAGTGCTGACGAAGTGCGTTGCTCTCAGGCGCGGTCCTAGCCTAACATTTAGGGGGGGGGTCACGCGGCTGAAAATGTAGCAACCCCCCCCCCTCCAAATCATACTCGTCAAAAATCGTAGTCAATCCAAGTTATAATACCTACAATATACATATTTTTTTTTATATTTTACGTAAATTTTCAGCGTTTACGGCTGTATTGACATAGAAGTTTGATTTTATTACAGCTTATAGATAGACTTGAGTTACATGTAAGCGTTCATGAGTAAAGGGCAACCCCCTTTTTAAGTTTAAAATGATTGAATTTTTTTTTATATAATGTAATTAAAAATTCATGATATTCTTCGTAATTATTCCGATATCTGTGTTATGAGAGGTTACTTCGTACCAAATTTCAAGACTCTGTGTTCTTAGGTAGGTAGGTTAGGAGGTAGGTTTTGATTTAGATGTTAGGTGATGTAGGTTTTGATTCCCTTGCAAATGTCAAAATTTGCGAAAATTTTCAGCATTTACGTCTGTATCTTTTGATTGCGTTGGCTTATAAGGTTGATTTCTTCGCAGCATTTAGGAGCCGTAGACCTGAGTATTCGATATAAATTTCAGCTTGATACCTCTACGCGTTCCAGACAGATAAAATCAAACGCCATATTTTTTTATTATAAGCCAACGAAATCAAACGATACGCCATATTATAAGCCAACGAAATCAAACGATACAGTCGTCAATTTTTTTTCATTTTTTCGCAAATTTCGACATTCGTAAGGAATTCAAAACCTAGTGTAGTTCCCGTGTTAGGCCGGGAGATACTGACACAAAATTTCGGGTCATTTGTAACAGGATGCCGTTTCTACAGGGGCCATAGTACGCAATGCGCAAAAAGAAAAATGATGGTCAGAACGCTGGTACCGGCGGACTAGTCGCGTGGGCGTTAGTCGAACTCGTCGGATAAATAGCGAAAGTCAAACTATTTGTAACACAAAAATTTTAGAATTTACCGATAGCCCACAAAAAAGTTGTAGGCGGTAGTATTAAGCCATACTTTTTCGGTGTGACTTACAGCCCGCCATACCGATGCGAATGCGTTGATTTAAAAAAAACAATTCAACCATTTGTACCAGGCTAACTTTTGCACAGGTAATCATTATCGTGCAGCACCATGCCATACTGCCATACGATTCCAAATGCCATACGATTCCAAATGGTCGCCATACCGCCGAAAATCTGCAAAAATTTTTTTTTCGCCAAACGATTTGTACCAGTATTGTATTTGGATTTTTGGATAGTATTTGATAAAATGTGACCATTATTATATTTGACATACTTCTAGTAGGGGGAAAAAGTGCTGCCATACTTGAAAAAATAATTTATTCGTCACGATTCAAAAATACGACTGTACAATACGTAAAATAATTTTTTACAGTATGGGATCATTATATTCTGTTTGTTTGTATACAATTCTACCTAGAAAAAATATCGCAGATTACAAACATGCGGCGGACGATTGTAAGACTTAAGCCAAGACGTAAAAAGAAATGAAAATAATTGGCGATTTGTACCAGTATGGCATTTGGAGTTTTGGAAAGTATATGATGCAACGTGACCATTATTATATTTGCCATACTTTTAATAGAGGGAAAAATTATTGCCATACAAATCATTCAAAATACGAATAAAATCTTACAATAAAAAAAATCCTATACACTTTCGCCACCTCCCACAGGTATGGCATTATCACACTTCTATTTATAATCATTCAGGAGTTGTAGAAAAAAAATTGCAGATTTTCGGCGGTATGGTGACCATTTGGAATCGTCCGAAAAGTATGGCATGGCGATTTTCGTAAATGGCTGCACGATGATGATTACCTGTGCAAAAGTTAGCCTGGTACAAATGGTTGAATTGTTTTTTTTTTTAAATCAACGCATTCGCGTCGGTATGGCTGATGGCGGGCTGTAAGTCACACCGGAAAAGTATGGCATGACACTACCGCCTACATCTTTTTTATGGGCTATCGGTTAATTCTAAAATTTGTGTTACAAATCGTTTGACTTTCGCTATTTATCCGACGAGTTCGACTAACGCCCACACGACTAGTCCGTCGGTACCAGCGTTCTGACCATCATTTTTCTTTTTGTCATTGCGTACTCGGTACTAAGACCCCGACCGAATTTTTATTTTATTAACTTTAATATCGAACTCGTTTTTCTGATATTCATACACATATTTTTTTTTAAGTACTTAAAATTAATATAAGAAATATTCAAATGGAATAAACACGTCTTTATTCTCTTGGCAAACCAATTTAAAATGACATATTTATACTTTATTCATACATTTCTCCTTAAATAACATATTGAACATAAAATTTACAAAAGATACATATTTATTTACATAACTTATCGATAGCTCGGCACGCAATTGATACCTACCCATCCCTATTTGTCAAACACACATCTATATATTATCTATAGCTCATCTGCCTACGATGCGCACTGAGGAATTTGTGCAATACACTCGCTCTATACTACTGTAATATTATATACTCTAACAGCCGTACAAATAAAAACTTGCTTATTCAAACCTTATGCAATGCATAGATATGATAAGAATAAATAAAGAATAAGGATGTCATAATTTCTTACAAATAAATTTGGAATAACGTCGATGTAACTATGCTCACGCTATGCAATAGGCTCAAAGCGGCAACGTCGCAATTCATTCACAAAATTATGAAAAACATTGAAATTGTCTACGGTTAAGCCTTGGTGCTGTCATTTTGCTGACGCTCGTTTGACAACGTCGAATTTGTTGTGAAGTTTCATCATACGATGTTCTGTTTATTTATTTTTTAAAATATATTTATTGGAAATAATTTAAATATATCATTAAATATGCAAGCAAATGATAGATAACGCTATCCAATATCTGGAGAACAGAAGATAAACCCACCTTGAGATAGAGAGTTGCCAAATAACTGGTACCTACTCAAAACATACAACTCCAAGCTTAGAAGATTTATATTTTCAACGAAAGTGTATATTATTGTGATAAGTTTAGAAATAAGTTTTATGTATAATGTATGTATGGTTTGGCGCATGTTGTAAATAAATAAATCATTATAAATATCAAAAGGGTTTTTCATAATTTCGTATATTTTGACATTTCATACAAAATTTTCCATTTCAATAGGTACGTAATGAAATTATTAATTTGCTCAACTTTTTCTACTTCTCGTATTACTCTCATTGCAATTATCTCAAATTTAGATTGAAAATTGCTTCTAAAACTTGTAAAACTCGACTCCCACTAACTTTTGTTAGTGGGAGTCGAGCATGCTTCGGC
The DNA here is from genome assembly GCA_907164685.1 of Colias eurytheme. Taxonomy (NCBI): domain Eukaryota; kingdom Metazoa; phylum Arthropoda; class Insecta; order Lepidoptera; family Pieridae; genus Colias; species Colias eurytheme. The sequence goes on along the minus strand of CAJQZN010042225.1, from coordinate 3,630 downwards.
ACGAATTGGGCCACGCTCGCACCGGGGAAGGTACCACACCCTCACAGAATATCGGCGCCATAGTGACAGTTTACTGTCGCGTTCCGTACGGTGAGTGAGGGGTCCGGAGGCCCACATCCCTTCCCATCCTCTCCTTCCCTATCCTCATTCCCTCCCATCCTCGCCCCTTCTCCCTAACTCCTTCCAAATCCCTTTATCCTTCCAATATTTCTTTTATCACAACATGCAAGCGGCTTTATCAGGTTGTTTACCCCAGGAGGGTACCGGCACAAGCTGTGCGGGAGAATCCCTCCCACAGCGTCCGCGCTGTGGCAGCCCGTCGTACTCTGGGGCGGGCATAAATCCGCATTCTCTTACATCTAGGGGTAAGAACAATAGACGCAAAACATCTTCATGCTCTATGCTCTCCGTGGACTTTTGCAATATCCGAGGTCTCCACAGCAACTTAAATGCTGTTCATCATCACCTTGAAACAGCTAAGCCGGCATTGCTTTTTCTGACAGAAACTCAGATTTCCTCTCCTCCAGACATGGCCTATCTTACGTATCCAAGCTACAAACTTGAACATGCTTTCGTCCCACGCGCTGGTGTCTGCGTGTATGTTAGGAATGACATTTGCTGCCGACGTCTCTGCACATATGAAGCTAAGGGTCTGTCCATTATCTGGTTACATATTGAATTTAGGGATCGCTCCCGCATATATGCTTGCCTCTACAGGTCCCATAGCGGAAACACCGCCACGGAACAACTATTCGAACATGTTCAGACGACGTCCGACAGACTGATGCAGCAATTCCCATCTAGTGAGCTAATTGTGTTGGGCGATTTTAACGCTCACCACTCCGACTGGCTTGGGTCTCGGGTAACCGACCACGCAGGGAGGACAACTTATAACTTCGCATTGTCATATGGTCTCACACAACTGGTCACCGCACCTACACGTATACCTGACATTGACGAACATAGCCCCTCTTTACTGGACTTGCTCCTGACCACACACCCTGGTGACTATAAGGTATCCGTTGAGGCACCGTTGGGATCGTCAGACCATTGTCTGATCCGCAGTGTAGTCCCTGTCAGTCACGTCCAGCGGCAAGCACAGGCTGCCTGCCGCCGAGTTTGGCATTATAAATCAGCCGACTGGGATGGGATGCGTACATTCTTCGCATCTTACCCATGGGGCCGAGTTTGCTTTTCGACGGATGATCCGAACGACTGCGCCAACTCTGTTGCCGATGTGGTCCTGCAGGGTATGGAACTATTTATTCCATCCTCTGTAGTTCCCGTCGGTGGCAAAACTAAGCCCTGGTTTAATCGCTCCTGCACTAAGGCATCTCACCGCAAACAGGAGCAATTCCAAGCTTGGGCTAATGCGCAGTCGTTATCTGATCCCAACACTAAAGCACTTAAAAAAAAGTACAACTCCGCCTCCAGGGCCTACAAAAAAGAAATTGCCATGGCGAAGGCTAGTTATATAAATAGACTTGGGCAGAAACTTGCCAAACTTCCATCGGGAACCCGGGCTTTTTGGTCGCTTGCTAAAGCTATTCAAAACAACTTTAGTCGATCCTCATATCCACCTTTGCGCAGAGAAGATGACACTTTAGCTCACTCTGCTAAAGACAAGGCTGACCTCTTGGGCTCTATCTTTGCAGCGAATTCTAACTTGGACGACAAAGACGCCTCACCGCCTTCCATCCCAAAGTGCAATTTCTCGATGCCAGAAATCCGGTTCACGCAAAGAGCTGTACGAAAAGCGCTCCTCTCTTTGGACACTTCTAAATCGAGTGGGCTTGATGGCATTTCCCCATCTGTACTGAAAACGTGCGCTCCCGAACTTACACCGATTCTGACGCGCCTGTTTCGGCTCTCATACTCGACGCGTATCTTTCCGAATTCGTGGAAGACTGCCTTGGTGCACCCGATCCCAAAAAAAGGCGATAGCACTGATCCGGTAAACTATAGACCTATCGCCATAACCTCCATACGCTCCAAAATAATGGAAAGCATTATTAACTGCCAGCTCCTGGGTCACTTAGAAGAAAACCAGCTACTAAACGATCGCCAGTATGGCTTTCGACACGGTCGTTCTGCTGGAGACCTTCTCATCTATTTAACCCACAAATGGGCGGAAGCAGTTGAGAGTAAGGGGGAAGCGTTGGCTATAAGTTTGGACATCGCCAAGGCCTTCGATCGGGTTTGGCACAAGGCACTTATCTCCAAACTTCCATCTTACGGACTACCTGGGGGATTGTGCGATTGGGTCGCTAGCTTTCTCAATGGCAGGAGCATCAAGGTCGCTGTCGACGGTTCATGCTCCGCACTTCTGCCGATGAATGCTGGTGTGCCCCAAGGCTGCGTGCTATCTCCAACGCTGTTCCTCCTGCATATCAATGATATGTTGCAAACCAGCAACATACATTGCTATGCGGATGACAGCACTGGAGATGCCAGTTATTCCGGCCATGCAAAATCCTCTAAGGAGACTATAGATGAGTGTCGAACGAGCCTTGTCTCTTCTATTGAGACCTCCTTGGAACAAGTCTCAGAATGGGGTAGACTAAACCTCGTGGAATTCAACCCCAAGAAGACACAGGTCTGCGTGTTCTCGGCAAAAAAGTCTTCCTTTGGCAATGCACCCCGCTTTCAGGGCACTACCCTAAGCATTTCACCCTACATCGGAATCCTTGGCGTTGATATTTCGAGAGACGTCCAATTTCGCGGTCATTTGGAAGAAAAAGCTAAACTGGCTTCTAAAAAGTTGGGTGTGCTCAATAGATCGAGGCAATACTTCGAGCCAAATCACCTTCTGCTGCTATATAAAGCACAGGTGCGACCCCACTTGGAGTATTGCTCTCATCTATGGGCTGGAGCCCCGAACTACCAACTTCTTCCACTTGAACGCATCCAACGTCGAGCGGCTCGAATCATCAACGACCACAGATTGACCGTAAAGCTTGACCCTCTATCGTTAAGAAGGGACTTAGGGTGTCTTTCCATATTTTACCGATTGTATCACGGGGAGTGTTCTGAAGAGCTGTTTGAGCTTATTCCAGCCGCTCAATTCCATCATCGCACAGCCCGCCATAAAAGCCTATACCATCCTCACCACCTGGATGGTTGGCGCAGCACAACGGTGCGTTTCAACCGTAGCTTTCTTCCACGGACATGTAAGATCTGGAATAATCTGCCATCGACTGTCTTTCCGAGGAACTACGACTTGAGTTATTTCAAGAAAAAAGCATATGTATTTCTTAAAGGCCAAAAGCACACCGCTACCTAATTCACGGTTAGCTCCACCTTTCTCCTTAAGACCGTTTTTATCCCATCCCATTCCCCTCTATGGTAGGCAACACCCATAACGTATGTTATGGACGTCTATGGGCGACGCACTTTGCCATCAACATCGGCCATTGCGTCTGCTCGTTTGCCTTCCAATGCTATAAAAAAAAAAAAAAAAAAAACACAGCAAAATGTACTAAAAGATATGTTCTAACTCGGTTATGTCAGACTTATACTAGGGTGGTAGCCGTAATAAGGACGGAATAGCATTAGTATGAATACTTATTACGAAGTTATACTAGGTTACATTTATTTCGTGTTTATTTGTATGATTTTTCCTTATTCTTA
>CAJQZN010042224.1:0-27123 GCA_907164685.1 Colias eurytheme | reverse complement strand
TATTTTCATTCAAGACTAGTTTATTCAAAATTTTCTTGTAAGCTAATTAAGCAAAGACATACAGGTAATACATGTAAAACGCGTTAACATTATAAGCGTAAACAAATCTTTGAAGTTGGTATAGTACATTGATGCCTAACACACACGCACACATATAAATAATGTAGGTAATTAAATAAAAAAAAAGACGGGTTGCACTCCGGGAGTGCCGGCAGAAGTGAAAACTTGATTATTAACGTTGAGCATGTTTGATATCCATCCGTCTTACGCTTTTTCGATCAGGTTCAGGTCACGTGTCCTGACGCGAGTTTAAGATTTTATACCCAACGCCGCTAAAGAAGTTTTCACTTCAAAAGTACAAAAAAATCATCCAGGCTTTTACCATTAATTGTGGAATTCCAATTCATAACCCCAACATACAATTTTAAAGCAATAGCATGGACTGGATTTCAAATAAAATAGGTACATGAATCACACATTTTTTGTTGAGAAGTTTACATAGTGATAGGTACATACACAAATGGTAGCAATTATCATTCAAATGTCAACCAAAATGGTTTGTATGCTGTAGGCATTATTCCTTAAATATCAAGGGCTGTGACTTGTGCTTCCAATTTTTCAATCATAATTTTATAATACTTTTCTTTGGAATAACAACTTCATAAATTATGTAAGTACTTTATACGTAAAAGGAAATTAAACAGTCTTTATTACTAAAGGAAAAATGTGACTCTTAATCGAGTTTAAAAAATTTTGAAGTAGCATTTGTACTTAAATAATGACGCTTCGCGTTTAATGTGCCTTTACGACAACTTTTATTCTTAAAATTAAACTTTTGTGATAATTAAAAAAAAAACTACCTACATAGAAGCAATAAAATGAACACAGTATTTGGTAGATCTGTGCTTTTTGAACTAAATACTTACTATTAAATGCAATTTATACAATTAATACCTGGGGGACTTTTTGTCTGTTTAAGCGGCCATCAGTTATAGTCCACCATATATAACTTAAAGAGCAAATAATTAATGTTTCCAAAACTTTAAATAGGTTTAAATATTTTTTTAATTATCAGTTATCACTTTCATTTAGATCAGTTAAAAAAATAGGGAATAATTTGCTGTACAATTTTCTTACGAGTTCCAATTTAGACAACTAATATGCATATATGAAGTAATAACTAATTTCGTATAAAAGGAATAACAATACTTATAAAGAGGGCATATTCTACATAAGTATTATCCCTCTTTATTTATAACCTAAGAGTATTTAAAGAGTTTTACTTTGTACCACTCTAAATTACATCAACCTGTTACAATTTCTGACTATATAATAAGCCTATAAGGACAATATAATTTTTAGACGAATTAACATCTTTACTATCAATAATATTATTTTGAATTTAAAGCATAAAACTGAACAGTTACAATTTAGATGTTGATAGAATTTTATAAATTTATCCATCTAATTATATAATAGCTAAGAATATTTAAGAAAAATGTTTAATAATTGTATAATTAAGGGTACGAAGATAATTATATAAACACTAACAGCCTCTTACATTACAACCTCATTATAATTCATAACAAGAAAGATTCTTAAAGTAGCCACAACTTCTTTGAATAAGACACTGTATTTAAACATTATTGCTGGTTATGGAAAACTACAAAATATCTACTCGTAAGTCGTACACATGACATACTTAGTACTATGTAAGTATGTGTTAATAAGTACTATAATAAATTAACATTTCAGATTCAGAGATTGTAACACGTTACCTTCATAATTTCTAAATAAGTAACTATGTATAAGTAATTATAAATTAAACATTCAATCAATACTAATTAAAATAGTGCAATCCATTAGGAAGGAAAAATAATATCACATGCAAATAAACGCTGAAAACACCCATTCGCCAATCACGTCATTTTTTCGTAGGATTTATTCCGGTTCTGTTTTCACGCGGGTTTTGTCCTCAAGCTCCTTCTTCAGGTCAGGCAGGAGTCCTGCGTTGTACAGGCGTACATATTCTAAGTAACGTTTCTTATTTTCAGGGTTGCTCATGATAGCAGATACAAATTGAGATGTCTCGCGCTGTAGAGCGACGATTTTCTCTTGAATGAGGCGGTTCTTGTGCATCAAAGCGAGAGTCTTCCATGCCAGGTCTACGATCAGACGGTTTTGTGCGACCCTTTCTGGCGTCGTCTGGGTGACAAGGGGTGGGGATGCCTCTTCGTGTATGATCGGTGTGGCCAGCCATTGGAGGCGTTGCAGACGCCGAGCCTCACGTAGACGGGTTATGTTGGATCCTGGAATTAATAAAATAAATAATATAAAAAAGAGAATTACAATTTCCCTTATACGAAAAAAATCCACAGGTATGTATTCCTTTCATAAAAAAGCTATATTTTAATGTTGAATAAATGTTGTTATCTTAAGTATTTCGTAGAAATGTTGTTTGTTATAGTCCTTTCCACCTAAGATGATTTCTGTGACACATCGATTTTTGGCACGTGTAGAGATGTCCTTTACTCAAATCGTATCAATTGTTTCCGATAATCGATAATATTTTATATGGAAATGAAATCGATTTGAATAAAGTACCAAAATTAGTTTTTTCGGCATTTCGCCAACAATTAACTAAGAAAACTTAGCAAACAACAGCAACAAAAAGTCAACAATAACAATTAGTAACAATAATAGAATACCACGTAAAGTATCAATATAAAAATGCAACTTGTATACAAGGCTGACGAACTCGTACAGACGATTGACTCGATTGACAAACGATCACAAGATGGGCGCCGATTATATGATTTTCCAACTCTATGATTTTTCAACGATCCATTTCATGTACACGAATTGCGTATTTATTATATTTTTGTGTTATTTTATTTTAATTTTCATTATATTAACTAAACAATACTGTTTTTGATTTATAAGCTTAAGATGTTTCATTTTTATATTTTTGGTAATAATGCCGCCATAAAATAAAAATATTATGCACTAAAATTATTTTGGCGTTTTAAACATAAAATACGTAATTCGGAACACGATGAAGTGTCACAGGAATCATCATAGGTGAAAAGGACTATAGTTTAAGTGCCACTTAATATTTAATATATTGCATAATCTGTCATAACTATTTATGAGAAATTTTTGAAATAAATCTTGAACAATAAACACACGGGTGGTAGTCACGTTTGTTAGCATACGTTTTAGTTGGCACCACACTTATATAAAGTACTTATATAATGCCACTTATATACCTAACCATACCTAACTACTAGTTTATTTTTCTAGTGATCCCGCACTTGCAGGCTTTTTTTTGTTTTATAATAATTATTATACATTAGCACAATTATTAAAATTCTTTTAATAAAGGCACATGTAAAACACATTATCACGTTCTTTTTTGGAAATACGCATTAAAAATATTAAATAAAATCTTCAATGTTTATATTAAACGCTTAAGTCCTACTAAACAATCGTTTAACCTTCATTTGGTTTTTTGAAAAAAAAAACGACTTGCGTTAATATAAACACCCTGTGGTGTTTCAATTTAATTCTAAGAGAGCTGAGAAATGAGCTTCTTTTTGAGTGTGTTTTAAGTATTGGTCGTCTTTGTGTCACGAAACAATACTGACCTCGTCACAGTTTTCAGTCACGTGTTAACAATAAACACGTGTAAATCAATGTAAAATTGACACTTTTGGAAATGCTTATTTTATACTTATATGTATAGGTAGCTACTATGAATTCAACGATCTCAATTCTTAATATTGTGACGGTATATAATATCATAACTTAAGCTTTGGTAGGTGCTTAAATTTTCTGGAATTGACATTTTCTTGAATAAACTATTTGGTAAGGGCTATAGTCTATACACTTATACAGTAGGTACACAGTTATACATTATGCGATGCCAATGTAGTATTTACTATGTATAAAAATAAAGACGTGTGGCACTCGGGGACTGCCGCGGTAAAGCTATTGCATAGCATGCCTTCAAGCCACACCTCCGAGCCCGTCGGAGTGGGGAGCGTGAGGTTTTTTCGTTACGGAATTTCTCGATTCGGTCCCGGCGCTCAAGGCCCGCGATAGAAGCTATGCAATAGCTTAAAATTTGGTATTAAATCGACACTTGATTTAACAAAGGTCGCTACAATCTTATAAAAAGGTTTACGAAATGAAAACAGCACATTAAAAGAGTGACCCTCAGTTATAACGGTTTATTCATTTGCAAACATCGCATACAGTAGATAAATGGTTATCGCATATGCCTCTTTAGAACTAAAACATTTTGGAACATATAAAACTAAAAAGTTAAAAAAAAGATCTAGGCTAGGTATGAAGGAGATATGAATTAAAAGTAGGGCAAAAACAGTTCATGAATTGAATTAGGAATGCTTCCTACGTTACATAAGTTTATTTTGATGATAGGTGTAGGCTTTTTTCTCCGAGGTAGAAATATAGCAGAATCGTGAATGTGAAACATATTGTATTATCACACACGTAAAACAATGTACCTATAAGCCGGAGTATGCCGTAAACGGTGAACGAACTGATTGCAAGAAACGCGTGTGGGATTAACTTGTTCCATAAAATTACAATGTCTCACCTACCTGATAAAGATTAGCATGATTTGTTTCGAAATACAGAGTAATGACACTAAAGATAATATACTGCGAATACAAGAGGTACCGCTGCATAATTTCCATTGTTTTCCAACTGTTTAACGATGTTTTTATACAATCAACCGTTAGCAACACTAACATTCCTAAAGTTACATTATTAAAACACCAACAGTATCTTTTTCAGCAAATTATGCGACTTCAAAGTTTGCATAATTTTTTGGCTTCTCTGAGAAGGAATGACCTAGTCCTAAAACACGCATTATATTCTTTTTTTCACACATTTCAGTTATTGTTGAAAATAAACGCAAACATTCGCCATTGAGCTTTTCCGCACCCTGTATAGGTAGGAATATTCCTTATAAACTTCTGAATTACTATGGTATTGCAATGCGATCTTATTATATATTATTTGCATATATGGGTTCGTAACATTTACCAAGTGTACTGAAGGCATCCAAATTATGTTTTTGGAGAACTATTTTGGGCAGAATAGAAATGTTTTTGTAATTCCTTGCGGAAATAAGCAGGCAAATAATGCTTTGATGCGTTTTGGTCATAAACAAGTTTTAATCGCGATTTCGAGCTAGAAGATTTTGGTATTTATAGGATAGAGCATAATATCTATAAAGAAATTGTAGTCTCAGATACATTAAAACAAGTTTTAAATTTATTTTGTTTCATTAAAATTAAATAGCTAGTAGTTAGTTATTAAAAAGGGATAGACAAAATATCCTATACTTAGGTACCTAGTTTATCTAAAAATTGAAGCTTTTTTTTTATTTGATGATATTGAAAAATAATATCCATACCTTTAAATTAGCATAGCACACTTTAAAATTAGAATAAAATTGAAATGCCTAACTAATGAGTAAAACTATTAATATACATACTTATATTCTTATAATAAAAAAAATGTGATTGTATTTCAGCAATATAATCAAGACTTTGTTTGTAAAAACAATAGGTACGAACATATTTAAATGAAAATAAAACAGAGGAAATTATTAAATAGCCTCCACTCATTATTTACTAATTTATGTTAATGCAATTTCGTAGACGGCGTAGGTAACTTGATAAATGCATAATATTTTCATTGTTTTGTCGTAGGTCAGTGAAACATGCGCATTAACGCCGCCCAGGATTCCCATATAAGCTTTCTCATTATAAATATTGAAAGAAACAAACCTTTTTTAAACTTTCTGATGCGTTTCTCACACATGGTTGCTTATCACAGTTGATAAAACACAAACACAGATAAAAACAATGTCAATTGGAATTCGAATGTCGCTCGTGGATACGTGCGAACTGTTCGAGAGCCAAGCGCGAAGTTACTCCGGTAGACATGGGTAGGTAATGCGTGTAATAGTACAAAAGTAATGTCACTTTGACACGTAATGCAACATCACGCATTACGCATCAGTTACAAACATCACTCGCATCACTCACTTTTTTTTTTGTTTGTTTTACATTTGCTTGCGTTAATTACAATTATTAACAAACAACATAAAGTACGTGGCCAAGTATGAAGGAAAATCAACTCCATAAGGAAAATCAAATCATTTTTTAAATATTTACTTAAATTGTAATTTTACGATATGTAATAATTAATAAGTATTGCAGTTATTATTGCTATTTTTCAATATTATGATCTGTAATACTTCACATATCACCACTAATATAATATAAACATTATAATATTATTAATGTCATCATTTCATTAAAAATCGATCGGGTAATGTGTGATGTTACGGAGTAATATCACTTCCGTGGAAGAGATGCGTGATGTTGCATTACTATTTGACGTACTGTTTTGCGCATGTCTATACTCCGGGTCCCGGGAGCGCTTGTATGAAAATCGAAGCCCGGCAGACACGTGCCGTTGCGTCGTCGCTGTAGCGCTAAAGCGAGATAGAAACTTGTGTTGTCATCACTGATGCACAAAGATCCTAGACAGTGACCTGAAATTGCAGCGAAATTGCTTCTACGTGGTTTACCTGCCGTTGGACTAGAGGCAGTTTATCTTTTCAATATTGAATTTAATACACAAATCCAATAAGCAATTACAGCTTTTAAGTTTTTAAGAAAATTGCTAATTTATATTTTTCAGGATTTAAGCTGTTAAAGAAAATTGAAAACTTTCAATTTGTAGGATTTATAGAAAATCTTTTGAACTACTGGATGCGGGTGACGTCATAATTAATTATAGTATATTAATTAAATTATAGTATATATTACTTACTATTAGGGAATGCAATCCCGACTCGAGATTGCAAATTCGGGATCCCGCGGGATTGGAAATATCAATCCCGCGAGATCCCGGAATTTTCGGGATCCCGCCTTATTAAAAAAAAAAGTTGAATTCAGTTGACTGAAAAAGCTAATAACTGCTTCTTTGTGATAGAGGGCCATCCATAAATTACGTCACGCAAATTTTAGAACTTTTCAACCCCTCCCCCCCGCCTTGTCACAGGTTTTTAGTACCCCGTCCCCTCTAATGTGACGTCACACATTTTTCAAACTTATGCGTGTATCTAAAAATAATCAAAAGAAAACAGTTATTTTCATTTTTTTACTTATTAAATAATCTTAAATTTCATAATGATGAATTTAAAATCTGTATTAATAAAACAATGTCTTATAACATAAGAACTAAAAATGTATTAGAAGTGCCACATTATTGTAATTACTATGGACAGAGACATAGAAAGTACATAGTGCCAAAACTGTTAAATAGAATCCCAATGAAAATTAAGGAAAGTGATAGGAAGGATGGAATTATTAGGAAGGAATTAAGAAGATATTTTTTAAATGCATTTGAGAGTGAGTTGATGTGTTGATGATCTGTGGCCGTTGAAATGTAACATTGTTAGTTAGAATAACAAAGTGTTAAATTAAATTAAAGTGTAGTGTAAATTTCTTGTATTTATAAGTAAAATGGAAGTACATTTGTAAAATGGAGCTACATCTGCCAACAAACTGTTCTACAGTTTGGCAGGGTATTATGATATTATGTATGTCTTTGGTTCTGAAATGAAAAATAAATAAATAAATAAATAATAATAATTAAATATCGAAAATTTAAAAAATCGTAAATTTTAGTGTCCCACTTGCATTACAACATGAGTCTTAGGTAGAATAAAAATTTTCTGTTCAAAGTTTTTTGCTCACGTACAAATTTCGTTTCGTTTTATTATGTCACGTCGCAAAGCTTTTGATCCCCCCCTGCCCCTTGTCACATTATATCACGTAAAGATGATACCCTCCCCCCTATTAACGTGTGACGTAATTTATGGATGGCCCCTAGTGAGGTTAACTAAATAACATATTACTCGAAAGAAAATAAAAACCTTTATTCTTTAATCTTACCAACTAAATAATAATCAGGTTGTAAGGAAATTAACGTAGGTAAATTAGGTAATCAAAACAATAAGCTTATTTCAAGGGAATTAGGAAAAATTAGGAAAAATTGGAAAGCTTGCGCCCCGAGTGGTTGTGCCGCCCAATCCCGTCAATCTCGAACGGGATCTCGTCATATGATGCGTCGGGATTGATCCCGAAAAAATACACGAGATCTCGCGAGATCGGGATCCCGCGGGATCGGGATTGCATTCCCTACTTACTATATATATATTAAAAATAAATTATAGTATATATTACTTACTCGTTTTAACCTTGTTTTTCTAGGATGAAAATTAGTTTTTCTCTCTTTTCACACATTCTATTTTCTTAATATAATTTAGGTTGAGTAACATTGATTACCTTTAGTTGTTTTTATTTATATTGATTTATTTTATCGATGATTCTTATAGTTTGAACCATTAATAAAATAAGTAACTATGTTAAGTCATAAGAATATCATTGATTGAAAAAACTAAATTCTCACAAAATAACACTTCTTACTAATAATAATACTTCTTATATAATTTGAATTAAAAAAAAATGGAATGTTTTCCTCTAAACCAGGGAAATCGCAAGCAAAAAATTGTCCTGAAAATTTGGGAAATACTGAGAAAGTGCATCACCCTGGCAACAACGTGGTTCCAAAGCTCGCCTCGCACGGATAAACATGTGTGCAATAACATACCGGTGACGATTGTTATCTGTCTGTGTATAGTCTATAATGCATACAGTTGTGCCCACAGGATGTGCCAATATTTAATAAAAATTGTAATTAAATTATGATTTCAATTTTATTGAAATGTTTTTTTTGGATCGACCATTATTTCGTTATAACTTATAAGAAAAGTAATCAAGATTTTTATGATATTTTTCCAACATTGTATTAAATTAAGTTCTTAGTTGAAATTAAATCAATAAATTTTTAAACCGAACATCAGCTTCTTGTAATATAGAGATTCCAGTGTGCAAAAATATTGACAACTAGCTGCGCCCCGCGGTTTTACTCACATGGCTCCGCTCCTGTTGGTCTTAGCGTAATGATATATAAGCCTATAGTCTTCCTCGATAAATGGGCTATCTAAAACTGAAAGAATTTTTCAAATTGGACCAGTAGTTCCTGAGATTAGCGCGTTCAAACAAACAAACTCTTCAGCTTTATAATATTAGTACCTATAATAGATTATGAAGGAATTGCAAAACAACAATTATTACAATTGCTTTCAAAACATGATTGGATGATTTAAGTGTTCAGTAAACAAGAAGAAAATGTAATCATAAATCAACTTGTTTTATTATTTATTCTTACATTAATAAATAATCTTGTTTTATTACTCTACCTTCATTAAATTCTATTATCAAGCATAAAAAAATCTTCTTACCTTAATGACGTCATTATACTATCGATAGTGGTTTCTAAAATTACCTATATCAGCACGTTGTTTCTTACGTATAATTCATTTGTTTCCAATGAGTCACGTCGCGTGCGCATACGCCATTCTCAAAGCTCTATGTAGCGTGTAAACATGGCTATGTGTGTGTGACGTAATTATTTCGTGTGTTATGGCTATTGGAAACATACCATACATACCTATAAGTTTTTGGTTTATAAAAGGGCATTTTAAAGTATGCGTACTTGTATACTTATAGTCTACGAAAAGGGCAGGAAAATGTACATATTTTTTGCTGAATTTTGTTAAAACCGTTGTTGGCACCTTATGGTATTCATTTTGATATTGACACCCGTTTATAATAATATACAGAAAAGTTGAAGATAAGTATTTATTAGTTCCATAATTACCTACTGTAAAGTTAGTGGACGACCTTATGGGACTAAATTTCCTTGACATGTCAAAGAATAATCGGTACATCTGTTTTTATCGACACATAACTACATAGCTAGAACACAAAGAAATAAAATTAATGGGAAATTGGAAGGTCACAGTAATAATATTTGAAACTGATGATATCACTGATGACTATTAATCATGACGTAAAATCAAAATTGTGTTTTAATCGCAATATCTTTTTAGTATTTTGTGGATATATGTACATTATTTCATATTGCTTTGTAAATAGGTGTAAACTGCAAACTTTCTATGTCAAATATACATTTAACTTTCATATGAGTATTTTGTATCTTAATTATGAATTTTAGTCAAATAATCGATAATAGCCCTGAAAGGGCAGACATTATGTATTATGTATTATGTATCATAGAAAGCTCTACGCCTCAATATCTCTACTGCGGTGTACAGTTTATGATTTGTCAATAGTCAGGCGTGGGTTGTTAGGTATCGTGATGTATATTAATATATGTTAAGTTATTATATGTCTCATTACGTTTATTGTAGTAAAAAGCTACATTGAATATTAGTACTGTAGAAGTTTACGATAATTTAACTGATAAGCTTTGCAATTTCAGGAAAGATGAGATGCATTGCAAGTTGCAACTCATCTCTCCTAAAATTTCTCATTTTCTTTTCTCATTTCCTTTCTTTCTTGAAATTTCTCATGGAACATACAGGGCCTTCCTATTATTTAATAGGAAGGTCCTGTATAATATGGTCGAAATAATATGCTGTATTACATTCTATTATAGTTATCAATTTCGTGAAAAACAAAAGAGCCAAAGTTTAGAGATAATATTATAACGTTTAACCGATAATTATTACTGAAAGCAAAATATACTTCATTTATTGAGCCATAAATGGAGCTTGAGCCCTCCGCTCTCATATTTTTAGTTCAATGAATACGGTAAGTTTGTGTCAATAAGAGTTACTCAGAGGTACATACAACCACTCTGTCTCAATTCTCAAGAGCCCTTGATTTCTTAAAATAGATTTTCTGCTTATTTATTCCAAGTATGTATTGTCTGCGTGATGTTAAACAGAACAAGAAAACCAGCGTTTATGTTGTATTATTTGTAGTTACATAGTACTTAATTTAATGTTATGATTAAAGATTTACCTATAATAAATAATGAAGTAGTTAATAATTTGATAAACTTTAGATATCTATGGGATCTTAGAAAGGGCAATCTATCAAATAACTTTTTGATGTAGAAAGGCATCTTTTCCATCAATTTTCACTTCAATATTTGATAGTAATTAACCTTTTTCTTTGAATGACTCATCATCTGATGAATGATATCATCTCTACAATTTTCTTATTAGTCGTTATAATAAACGTAAGTATCAAATTTAATCAAATTTAAACATACAGATATCAATAATAAACATAACATAATATCAATAGATACTAATTAGACCAATAAAATGATATTCAAACACGCTCCACGGTATGAATCAAAACCATAATCCCGCTTTCATCAGGGAGGCTTCAATTGTCGAAGCGCAGATCAGACCCCACTTTTTGATTGGCCGGGAGGCAGACAGCTTCATAAGCAGATTATGTGGGGAGAGGGAGCCTGTTATGAAATGACTGTAATATTACGTAGGCAGGGAGATGCGCAGGGGTGACACGTGATTTTCGTTTATTAATTTCATCGATAATTGTTCGGTTTGCGGTTTTAAATATTGGATGAAATGTTATTTTAAACAGTTGTTAGTGAGTTTGAGGTGGATTTTGTGTGAGTCTAGTTGATTTGTTGATGAGAATAGGGTTTTATTAACAGGAGAGTTATTTATCAGTGATTAAATTGACCTATACGCGTGATGGTGACATAATTGAAAATGCGTCATAACTTATGATTTATGAGTATGAAAAAATGCATATAATCGCGTTATGCTTCTATTCAAAATTGTTAGTAGCAAAACCATATTTATTCTTGAGAAATACTGTTACCGATAAATATTCTGATCTATACCTATAAAGTAAATATAAATAAATAGGTAAATAAATGTTTTATTGAGTATTTTTCCTAATCGTGTACTATTACACCATGAGAAAGCAAGCGTGCACCAACACGCGGGAGTGGCGCGTCGAAAGGCACGTTCAGCGTTCTGGCCACGTTGGAGCACATGTGCTGCTATGACGTCATAATTCACTATACACTCAGAAAAAAGACGTCAGAACTAATCATACAATGGTAATTAAGTATAAGCGATATTATTCGTCATCGTTGCAACCATAGCTTCGATCAATACGTGTGGCGAGGTGGGCGAATCACAGCGTTCGAGTATCAATTACTAGCTGTGTCCCGCGGTTTCATCCGCATTGCTACGCACAAGAGCGCAGCGCGCTGCGCTCTTGTTGGTCTTAGGGTGATGATATATATCAAACTCAAACATTTATTTATTCAATTAGACTTCTTTAAGAAGCACTTTCGAATCGTCATTACATATTTTAACAATTACCACCGATTCGGAAAGCAGTATATCTATGGAGAAGAACCGGCAAGAAACTCTATACTTATACCTGGATAAATGGGCTATCTTGTTAGATAGCCGAAAGAATTTTTCAAATCGGACCAGTAGTGATAGTCCTGAGATTAGCGCGTTCAAACAAACTAACAAACTCTTCAGCTTTATAATACAGGGTTGTGCAACGTGCATTTAGTTAGTATAGGCTAAAAAAAGAAATATTTAAAAGGTGTAGTGGAAATAAAAGATAGGATAATTAGGTTAAAATTATTTTGGCAATATTTTACACGAGTTCGATTATAATATTTCAAAATTCATTCGGTTAACTCATCTATACTCCAAATTTATTTTAATAGCTTTATTTTGAGTGAACTATGAATTATTGTCCGAAAAATTTCCACTTAAAAAAAACGAACAATGTTTTCGCGCGCGATCTCAGCACAAACAAAAAGCACTGCAGATACATAAAGATGTATTCAGTATTGCCATGCAAAAATAATGTATTATGCATTTATTTATACAAGTGGACCTTCATGTGACTGTGTCACACGGAACAAACATCTTCCGTGTTGTTCACGTTGAGGACAGCATATGATCTAGCACGTGGCATGCCACATACCTGGATAATAATTCATGAAAACGTTTTTGTATGTGGGTTTTTGCGTATAATGTCAATAGATTTATGTAGCATGGGTTTTTGCGTATAATGTCAATAGATTTATGTAGCATGTAGTAATACTAGATTGAATGAATACAATATTTTATGAACTACTAGCGGTCCGCCCCGGCTTCGCCCGTGGTACCTACATGTTTAAACTATCCTATCTCTCAAGTTGGATCGAACTGCACATGGTGTGCGAATTTTACTATAAGCGGTTAAGTGGTTTAGGAGTCCATTGAGGACAAACATTGTGACACGAGATTTATATATATTAAGATTTGAAAATTTGTTTACGCATTGTATTTTAAAAACTTTCGTACGAAATTCAGTATAATTATTTAGAAAGTTCTTAGTTTTAGAAAGTTGACAGGAATTAAAAAGATACGTCTTAGGACAAAATCTTGCTATTTACAAAGGAATAAACTCAAATGTATCATGAAAATTACCTAACAATGCTGTATTATGTTTGTTACAGAATATCTTATAATACTTGCACGGAGCTTTACCTGTCAATTCTATGTGGAAAATTATTCATAACACACATTTATTAATTATTCATTACAGATCGCTTGTAGTTTAATTTATTCCAGTCTAGTAGGCTCAGACATTCCTGATTAATATTATTACGTTTGAAGTATAAGATGGTCACGTGGACACTCATGTAAGGCCACAACGTGCATTGGCATTATATGAATGTTGTACTTGCAATCACCTCTAGTTGTTCTTGACTATTATAATATTGACTTAGAATACTGGGTGAAATAAATATATTAAATATGTAATAGTACAAAATACAATATGGATTAAATTTAAAGGTGGAGTCGCGCCAATGTAACAAGTCAATCAATTATTGCCTGTGAAGATAAAACACAAAATGTTAGTAGGCCACGTTATTTTACTTGCTAATGAAAAATATACTAACTAATAAGGCAGATAAAGTTGCCAACATTCGAACAATCACTGAAAATATATCTATTTTTCTAAACAGAAGTTTTATGTTTTATTATTGTGAAAATGTGCATAGTCAGCTAAAAATGAGTAACGAAGTTGTGCGACAAATAAGATACACGAATCAACTCTTTCTCAAAATTTATACATAGAGTAGATCAAAATAATTACGCAACTTAGAATTATAAAGTATGAACAATATCAATATAAAATACATAGGTAGTTTATTAAAAGTTGATTCGCAGTTTTATCAATATATTATAATAATAAGCCATTGTCCTCCAATACAGACAATTTTAATTTAATTACTATACAGCGATAACGTCTGCTTTTACGCGTGACTTAAAGAAAATGGCAAACGTTTCCACTCACGTTTTGTGGAGTGATGTTTAAAAAGAACACAAAATGAATGAACGCATCATCGTATATTTTATCGCTATCGCAAGTTATATTTCAATTTTTTTTTGCTTACTTTATATTAAATCACGTTTTTCTTACATTCTTATTTTTTATCCCATTTAAATAAGCTTTGCACTATAAGTAAAGTATTCTGCTTACTGAACATATTGTAGAGTTTAAAATTGCTTTTATCGTTTTATAATAGAGAAATAATTATAAGATACTGTAATATAAGTGCAATAATTTTTGTCATCTCCACTAATATTATAAAGAGGAAAACTTTGTCTGTTTGTTTGTTTGATTGTAATGAATAGGCTCATAAACTACTGGACCGATTTTGATGAAATTTGGCACAGATAATCTTTAGACCCTGAGAAAGAACATAGGCTACCTTTTATTGAGAAATTTGTACCACGGGCGAGGCCGGGGCGGACCGCTAGTCTTTATATACATAGGGTATTTTGTAGACAAGACAATACATAATAAATTACAAACCATGATATCCTCATAATGTTCAAACTTAAAACGTGCATTAAAATATTTTATTACGACGATGGAATGGGTAATAAATTTTTAAAAGTTATATTTAATCCAATTGTATTGTAAGTTGTTGTTATAGTATTCTAATAAATTGTTGATATGAAGTTACAGTAACTATTTATTTTCATAATAAAATATTTTCTTAATTATGTAAAAATGTATCATACATACATTTTTACTTCCATTTAACGTTAGTTTTTTTAGGAAGTTAGGTTAAAAAATCTAACTTAAAAATATATTGTAATGCAAATGTATTCCACATTAAAAGTATATGTCAGTATGTTTAAATAATAATTAAACTACAAGTTTTTTATCACTAAATTTACATAATTGGTATATGTAAAAACATGTTTTCATTAATTAAAAGACCATTTCAGTCGAAAATTCATAATTTAAGATCAATTTACATACTTATATTATATTGTAGAGTAATATTATATCGTATTGTATTATCGTATGGTTTGTATATTCTGCAGTCTTCTACAATCTCCCATAAGGCTATCAACTGTCGCCAAACGTTGAAGAATTCCATTCAAGAACGTGCGCTTACAGTCTACAGCCATGGGTGTTTATCATTCTCTTTTAGCATAAAACTCCAATGTTTGTAAACTTCCGAATCTATTACCAACATGCGGCTTGTAATTGTATACCATTGTCTAGAGACAAAGAGTGATGTAATGTAGCTCACATGTTGATCTCTACTCACTCCTCACGTTTGCATTCACGTACGGATTGCTTTTTTCTATTCATAGCCTATTTATAGACATGTTATCTAAATGCAGTATCTTGCTCGTGTAGTATTTGTAACTGGGACATAATTTTTCGCACATAATTTTGTTCCGTATCTGGTTGAGTCCTTATTAAATTTGTGGAATATAACTGTGTGCAGAATGGACGAGATAGGAAGTAACTTAAAAACATTAAAACCATAACTTTATATTATTATAAACTAGAAGTTCTTTTGTCTAGACAGTCCCATTTAATCTACAATAACCAGACCGAAACATAATTTTTTAAATAAATTATAACTTGAGGAAAAGGCTTTATTTTTTAATGCTCGTTTTCTAGAATGAGTACAAAAATAATTTGCTTTTGATCGATTAAACCTTGACATACGACAAAGGAACTTTAAGTACAGTCAACAGTCCACACGCAGTTACTCGCAGTTATGTATTACCACAGATACAATATAATAGTATACTATAGGCAAATAGTATACTAGGTATTACTATTGTTTGTTACTTGGCAGTTTTCATACAGTAATACTATAAATTCTGATATCATTACATTTCCATTTACTAGAAAACTTATTCAAACACTTCGACATCATTGACTTTAAAATCATGTGATGCGTTTTGGAATGTACTGAGCAATATATTCACGCAAGGGTTGTCACAATACAAAATTGATTTCTTTATAAATATGAAGTGTGTTCTAATATGTTACGAGATTAGTAATTCACTGTCCAAATATAGCTTATACAGATAAAATTAATTATAAATATTTTTATGATAGCGGGCTATCATTTCTTAAATTGCAGCCAAAGTTCATAAAATGTTTATACTTAAACTCAAATAAATTTGCATGAATGACTGATAAGTGATAATACCCATTGCTTATTTAAACAATATCAATACTGCATTGAAAAACAACACATGGATAACATATATATTGTTACCACAATAACCTATACCCTTTGCGAATATTAAACATGGATCTGACATATGACCTTATGTTAAACGAGAGTGGGCGTATGAAAATTCCAGCATTATAAATCCCTTGACATTGCGAGTTCATAGAAAGATCTAGAACACCCACGTTTGTTTATCACTCTCCCTGTTTACAAGAAAACAATGCAAGCCACGTGCCCTTTGTTATTGGATATTTTTCACAAAATCCATTAAGGTAGCCTGTAAACAAATGTACTCATTAAAGCTTTTTGAATATCAGTTTTCATTTAGCGCTGCGAGCTATATTGAATTTAAACAAAAGAGAGATAGGTACCTTCTCTACTTTATCCTTCCTACGTGATCATTTGGTATATAACATATACTCACACTTTGGCATAAATCACGCAATTCAATAAGAATGATTACATTAGATTGATAAATAATAAGAAGGTACATAGAATGCTCTTTTATAAAAGTTCGTCCTGAATCAACCTCCCCAAATATGTAAAAAGCCTTACAAATACCTAACCATTATTGATATTAAGTAAACAATACAGCTATGAAATTCAATAAAAAGCAGCACCCCTCGAACACACATCCCAAAGTGACATCAAAGGCCCTCGATCTATTACAGTCTGTAACATAATATCACACAAATGCCACCCCTAGGTCACGTTGTATCGCGATTCGGAAGTGCACATGGCGGACCACGCCTCACGTTGACACCTTATATCTTACCTTACTAATACCGATTGTATTTACATTGTTAGACGTCTTTCAATAACGTGGGCCCACCACGTGCTCGGACAGTGGAAAAAACCCAGTACCGATACATAACAAATTTGTTTGTGTCCTAGCATTTCAGACGGATATTAAAATATGCTATGCTAATACGGATGTGGAATTATATTCATGCTGTCGAAGAATACATTGAAGAGAATACATTTATTGTGCCCTTTTTTAAATTTAAGGTTTTTGACATAAAATAGCGGATGAATAAACTGATTTGCTGTGCGAGTGGAATGGAAAATTTATTTTTTGGGTGGCGTATCGCTTAGAATTTAGATAAAAAATGTAATCTTCATTTTTTGTGCTCAATTTCGATCACCCATATTATCTGGAATAAATTTGAGGTATTATTTATTACCAACTTCTATCAAGAATCCTTATTATTATTTACTTTTTGTAGTAATTACACCTTATTATGTATTTGTTAAATAAATTTAAACAAAAACATCATTTGAAGAAACTATACTGAATAAGAAAGCTTTAAAGTAAACAAGAAACACGATAAGCCTCCCGATTCCCGAACAACTTTTCAAAGGAATAAATTTGCCGAGTCTGAAAGATGTTTTTACCTACTGTATATCAAACAATTCTTATTTTTTAACCTTGCATTGTTTATTTCACGTGATAAACAGCTTTATGTTTATTTAAATTCCAATCCATTAATTAATTAACGAATAATTAACCTTAACTACTATGTCTACAGTAACATTTCTATTTTTATCTATGCAGTTTTATGCCTGTTGCTAATGAACGTGAGATAAGTTTGTTGACTCATAGAGTTACAATCAGTTTCGTTGTACTTAGGAATTTGCTTTAGATAAGAATGGTGCTATATATGATCGAACAGTTGCAGTCATGCAGTCAGTCTATGGTCGTTTGACCAAAGTGGATTGTAAACGTCTACCAATGTCCAATACAACGTTTGTGTTACTTCAATGCATCAATGGCCATGGAGGTAAGTGTTTATTCTATTGACAAACTTACTTGTATTTCTGTTGTTGTTTCCAAACGTGTGTGTGTCAGATTAAGTGTAAACAAATTGATATTAACGCGATAACTCTGTTGTTGCAGAACTACTCGCCACTCTCTCCTCAAAACGAAGAAGAGAGTGATGACATCATCGTTAATAACACAGACGATGGTGGAAAAAGGAAATCGCAACCGATTGATAAATTTTTTGAAGTGGCACCAAAAATAAAAAGGAAGAAGCTGCTATCGTCGACTTTGGCACGAGCCGCTAGAGATGGCGTATCATACATCTCTACAAATTCTGACAATGGAGACCAAGCGACGCATTTCATAAAAATTGAAATTTATGATATGAAGAAACTATCCAAGATTCCAACTAGTGACCACTGGGAGCACGCTACCACGAGCATTAAATATTACGTAAAGAATAATAAGGATAGCATCTACGACAACTCAAACGCCCTCGTATACAATATTACAAAGACAATAGCAGAAAGTGAAAAAGTTAAAAAATATTTTTTTAACAAAATTCTTTTTTACGATCATTAGTGAATGTGATTCTGTTTACTTAAATTACTTCTATGTACTCATTAGATTTAACCTGAATATCCTAATCCTTTGGTAGACTATAAATATTGGACATTATTTGAAATTGGGCATCAGTTGCTCTACCAACACTTAACTGTTACTTACTGTGCTACATACTTTCTTCTTTAATATAAAGATGGAAAACTTCAGTGAAATATGCACCAGTGCTTTCTTTTCCGCACCCATTGAAGAGAATATAGAACAATCCAACAGCGAATTCAATCAGGAGCTGTCTAAAGTTTGTGATGAAATGGAGAAGCGTGAACTGTTCGATTCATCGTATGATGATGAGTTGTATAATCAATGTTTGATGGTTGAAACAACGTTGATGTAAGTATAAGAAGTAAAAACTCAATAAGAAATGTTATTGTAGTAATGTTATATTTTAAGATTTGTCTAATAATTTTCTTTTTTGTTACAGTTTCAAGTTGGAAGAGGTATCAAACGAGGTATCACTACTGATGAAAATAACGTTACCAAGAAAGCAAAATTTGATGAAGGAGCTTCTATTGCCCGGTTCCTATATTCAACGGATCGTCATGGTATGAAAGCTATTATCCGATTTTATAGAACTAACTACGAGTCGTTAATACCGTTCCACAATGTGCGTTTTGTTATAAGACAAATTGAAATTAAAATAACACAAAATTCAGGACATATTAAGTTAAATATACTACGAATTGATCATTATAAATTGTTAACGGACTATGACAAAATTGCTTTTTTTTTAAGCTGGTATTAGAGGGGGTGTGTCTCAGTGTAGCAATCGTTTTGTTACAGCAAATAATAAATTAATGGAGGATTATGATAGTGAAAAAAATAATTCATATCTAACATATTTTGATGCGAATAATATCTGGCAATATCTCAATCTCTTCCTGTTGGTGGTTTCGAATGGATAGATTCTAATACAGATTTTCTATCGGGTTCAAAAATGCCTCAAAGTCTGCATAAACCACAAAGTGCATTTCCAACCTTGTCGCGAATTTATCAAATTTCAATTTATTATTTGAGGTTGCTTTACCAAACCTTAGCCTTTTTGTAATCCTCACCGTTTGGTAATTCTGTACAAATGTGAAGGCAATCATATTGTTGATGGTTATTAACTTATTAAGTCTTTCCTCTGATGGGAAATGCAGTAAACATGAACCACATAATATATAAACTGCACGATGTTGCCTTGATATTTGTGAACTAACTAATCGCGATAAGTTTTAACTTTAATATAACAGTAATGATTTTTAGTACCATTCGATATATATACAGTAGATTAATATACTAATATTGTTTAATTTCTCTACTTTTGATATATCTGCAATTTTAACCGGAAAAGAAATACAAGTAAATTTTAGTTTATTTCCATGAATTGCGTAAGATGCTACCCAATCTACACTTTTACATACAGGATATAAACCAGAGAGTAATGCCCATTTGAAACACATATTATCATTATTTTTAACATTGATTACAGCTTTTTTTGATTTAATATCTTGAGGAAGGTCGCGATATATGAACTACCACGTAGGGGGTTGAATTTGTTGACATTCATATCTATGTATTTAATTTGATTAAGACTCCAACCACTATCTTTTTTTCAAATTGACAAATATTACCGACTACAGTGTCTATTAATCATTTATGATGAATAAAAAATATTTAAGTCATCTCCCTGACCAATTATGTAATTAAACGTTTGAAAATCAAACGTATTTTTAATATCTTTAGTTTGTTGTATGAAATCAGCATGCAATATGAAGTTTATTTTAAAAATTGTATGTTGTTGAATACATTCATTTATCAAAAATAAGATATCGATTTTTAATGAATTTAAAAACGATTCCGGTGTTTCAATATATTTTCCCGGTTGAAATGTTTTACTATTAATTCTATGTGTTAAAATTCGATTGCCAAAAGCGGTTTCAACAACTATAACATTAGTTACTGAATTATGTGATTTTAAAAGATTATTTTTATTTTTATTGCTTTTTAAATGGTTGTTTAGATACCTTTTAAGAATTTTGTTAAAAAAGTATTTTTAACTTTTTCACTTTCTGCTATTGTCTTTGTAATATTGTATACGAGGGCGTTTGTGTTGTCGTAGATGCTTTCCTTATTATTCTTTATGTAATATTTAATCCTCGTGGTAGCGTGCTTCCAGTGATCACTAGTTGGAATCTTGGATAGTTTCTTCATATCAACATTTTAATTTTTATGAGATGCGTCGCTTGGTCTCCGTCGTCAGAATTTGTAGAGATGTATAATACGCCATCTCTAGCGGCTCGTGCCACAGTCGACGATAGCAGCTTCTTCCTTTTTATTTTTGGTGCCACTTCAAAAAATTGATCAATCGGTTGTGATTTCCTTTTTCCATCGTCTGTGTTATTAACGATGATGTCATCACTCTCTTCTTCGTTTTGAGGACTCTCTCACTTCGTTGTGACTCCGGCTATGGTACGGTGAGGACATGACTTGATTGAAAAAAAAACATACCCCGACTAAAAAAAAAAAATGTTTGGACTCTTTTCCTACTAAGGCGGTCACGCTGAGTCGATAGCACTCACTCCCGAAGCGATGTTTCTCACGGTTCCAAAGATAGATGATTTGCTAATGACTTAATGAATGTAGGAATTATTGACGACACTACACTACAATACAATTTAACATGTGTCATATCATTTCTTCTCGTGAAGAGCTTACTATAGAAATGATCCTATGAAGTAAGGTCTCTCGGTTCTTCTTGACCGCCTCCTTGGTACAGTGGTAGACGCGTGAGCGTAGAACCGAGGGGTCCTGGGTTCGATTCCCGGTGGAGACGAAGAAAAAAAAAAGGCTCGGTTTGGCAGGACACAGAAGGCTGATCACCTACTTGTCCCTAAAGAAAATCGATCAGTGAAACAGA
This sequence comes from Colias eurytheme, assembly GCA_907164685.1. Taxonomy (NCBI): domain Eukaryota; kingdom Metazoa; phylum Arthropoda; class Insecta; order Lepidoptera; family Pieridae; genus Colias; species Colias eurytheme. Next base: position 5,302 of record CAJQZN010042224.1, on the reverse strand, counting down.
TGTATGAATAATGCATCTGCCCCTTACCCCACTACGGGGACACGGGACTTCACTTTAATATCATTTCTTGGTGAGTCATATGAAAATTTTGTAAGGAAATCTTCCAATCTCATGCCCCGGAAACTTGTAGTACAAATATACCACGCAATACTCTCCACAAAACGCGGAATAGATATCCTGAATTCTAGCAGTATTATAGCCCCACATGCGACAATTTCTTCTTAAAAATTCCGCTATTTCTCTAATCGGTTTACGTCCAAAGGAATCAAAATATTCTCCAACACTTTCGTGGTTGATATGAATAGCTACCCAATGAGAACCTGGCTGTGAGTCAGGGTCGAGACTGCATATAATAAATGCAGGTATGTGTATATGCATTGGCAGGCGATTCGAGGGGTACACGCTATACTGGAGGCTGGGGTGTAATCTATGAAGACTCATTTGCAGGTCTAATGTATTCATTTTTACACGTTTGACCTCATCCAATTTCTATCAATCAACAACCTAAACTAAAATCACGTTATATTGTCATCCCAATATATGCAATATTTCTATATATGTATTTATTTAGAAATGCAGGCCGGCCAGGATGAGAAATATCATAATAGATTTGATGTAGTTTTAATATGGGTTCCATTTATCTCAATCAAGTTTGTTTCTTATTTTATTGTGATTTGTTTGAATCTGCGATGAATAATCGATGATTATTCTTCTTGGATTGGTATTTTGTTTTGTTTATTAAGATTAGCAATATATTTGATTCTTTTGAGATTGCCAATGTCAGTGGAGTATTTATATCATTTAAAAATTTTGAAAATGTTTCCTACCCGATTGGATCTGTTTTCTTTGAGGGTCTTAGTGCATCATTTACTTAGTCTATTATATTACTTCCTGGAATTTCTTTTTCACTAATTACCACTGTACCATTTATATTCCATTGTAATTTATCCTTATGGTTTTGAATTGTTTCTATCAATAATTCTCCTTTCCTAATATAAGTTTTTGGAATCAAATTTAATATATCTTTTGTTGTTAACTTAAAGGAGATGTCCTTACTCGTCGACGGCTGTTCTTCATTTCCCCATTTTTCATTTTCATAAACAGATATATTCGTTTTTCCATCTTCATAAGTTTTATCATTTACTGCTTTTTCGGTAATTGTTATTTCTTGAGGTTGACTTTCTTCCATCGAAAAATATAGGTATCTTTGTAAAATTTGTTGGTAAAGGGCCAATTTTTCACGATCCCCTAATTTGCTTGACATAATTTTTTCCATTTCTAAGTCTAATCGACTGCGTGGTGTTGCTTTATTTTCATTTTGTTGATGTGTCAATTTATCAATAAAGTCGTGTTCAACAATCATCATTTTTTTAGTATTCATTGCGGCTTATTACTAAAACAACTTATAAGACTACTTAGAACAGTACTCAATATTATAGGTAGAAAGGAACCTCCTTTTTGAATTAATATATTTTTTAATGTCCAGTTTTATATCATTATAAAAGTTACTCGTAAATATTTGATACTAGCGGTCCGCCCCGGCTTCGCCCGTGGTACATATTTCGTAATAAAAAGTAGCTTATGTCCTTTCTCGGGTATCAAAATATCTCCATACCAAATTTCAAGCAAATTGGTTCAGTAGTTTAGGCGTGATTGAGTAACAGACAGACAGACAGACAGAGTTACTTTCGCATTTATAATATTAGTATGGATATATGAGACTGTCTGTATCGGTGTATAGCAATTTCAAATTGGAACCAAATTTATCTTAGTAGTGGAAATCGTACATAAGCGTTTTAGATATATCTAATAAACACTGTGAAAATGTGGTTGAGCAATTAAATCTCCATCTCCCAATACTTTACCCCGATTTTCCCGATGAGTAAATAGTTTAACATTTACACGTTTTTCAAAATTTTCCATAGTCTTACCAAAAACAGCGTCGTTCATTAGTTTATAAAAATCTTTCTCAAAATCTGAAATAGCTTGGGTTCTCAATTGTGTATTTAAGTCTATATATTCTTTTAACCATGGAGTCTGATTAAATTTTAATATTCTGCGAATTTTTAATAATTTTAACCCCATTTTTAAGCATTGAATTAAATTTCTATAATGTATAATATATTTGGATTTGTTTTTTAAGTTTGGAATCAATCTAATTTCTTTAGCGTCACCTACAGGTATGTTTTCTGGACAAAGAGGTAAATCGGAATGTTTATCATGCACATCAACCGGATACTCAAGATCTACCTCCAAGATAAATCCTATCTCCGAAGGATAACTAACATTAAAATCTGTATCGGGGGAAGCCCACTCAAAATTACCTGTAGGTAGATATTGGGACATAGCCCAACCATACAGGTTATTGGCATCGAAATACATTAAAAATGAATCTTTATATTTTGAATTATAGTCGGACATATAAACATTATTTGCTTTTGCATAGCGAGTGCTACACTGTGAAACACCTCCACGTATTCCTGATTTAATAAAAGCAACCATCTCAATATCTATAAGTAATTCTAACTCGGTTCTAGTATGTTTCAACATAGCATCCCAACTTAATCCAGGTGCTGTATAGTAATGGGCGGGATCTAAATCATAAGTTTTTATGCAAACATATCTAAAATTTTCAAAAATATCGGTTAATAATAATACATCGGTTTTTAAATAAAGATTTGAATAGTCCATCATATTTTTACATTTAAAATGATTCCAAACGTCTTTCGCATGGTTGTAATCTTCAATAGAAATAAAAGAATCTGTGAGAGTACTGTAAAATTGTGATTGCATTGGAAACTTCCAATGCAATACACGTACTATTAATTATACTAGTGGATAAATTAATTACTAAACTACCACATGAAGAAACCTAATTTTTAAAGCTGTAGTGTTTAGCACTATCTTCCTCCGATATCTCCTTTGTTATGTTGTATACAATATTTTTTATTTGAAGATCTATGTTAGAATCGTTTTTTGTATAATATTTAATGCGAATATCAGCATTTTTCCAATGTTGCGACACCGGGATTTCTTTCAACTTTTTTAAACTATATAAATCAATTTTCACTAGTAGATCAGCATCCATTCCGTCATCTTTGTCTGTTGAAATATATGAAATACATCCCTCTTTCACTGAACGTCCAACAATTGAAGATATTTTCGCCTTTTTCTTTTTCCGCTCAGGCTCTTGAAGAAAAAAAGTCATCTAAACGACTGGTTCTCTTATTTTTATTTATTGTTAAGTTAGAAACCTCATCTTTATCCGATGATGATCCTTGAAACATTTTTCCACACTCGCATGGATACTGTTTACTAGCCTTTGGTGATTTAACCCCCGACTTGTCAGCTAACTCTAATATTCATTGTAATCTCATTCGTCATGGTAGTGTAAGAATGGAGGTAAGATTCGAGAGTGCATTGACTGAAACAATTAACTGTGTAGTTTAAGCAGAGTTTTCAAACATTATAGAAATAGATAAGAACAGAAATGTATGCGTGGATTATAGTAGTTAAGCAATCACTTATGTACTTATAATTATATTGACAATAATAAAACAATAAAAAATAACAAATGGTTTCTCATTTATACTTTCCCTGCTTTTCATATAAAAATATCACCTAAATTATTGGCCGGCCTGCATTTCTAAATAAATACATATAAAAATATTGCATATATTGGGATGACAATATAACGTGATCTTAGTTTAGGTTGATGATTGATAGAAATTGGATGAGATCAAACGTGTAAAAATGAATACATTAGACCTGCAAATGAGTCTTCATAGAATACACCCCAGCCTCCAATATAGCGTGTAGCCCTCGAATCGCCTGCCAGTGCATATACACAATACACATACCTGCATTTATTATATGCAATCTCGACCCTGACTCACAGCCAGGTTCTCATTGGGTAGCTATTCATATAAACCACGAAAGAGTTGGAGAATATTTTGATTCCTTTGGATGTAAGCCGATTAGAGAAATAGCGGAATTTTTAAGAAGAATTTTGTCGCATGTGGGGCTATAATACTGCTAGAATTCAGGATATCTATTCCGCGTTTTGTGGAGAGTATTGATGGTATATTTGTACAAGTTCCGGGGCCTGAGATTGGAAGATTACCTTACAAGTTTTTCATTTGTTTACCAAGAAATGATATGACACTTGTTAAATTGTATTGTAGTATAATGCGGGTGTAAATAAAGATATAATATATGGAAATAATATGTTTTATTTTCAATCAACTCTTTTACAATCCTTGTCCTCACCTACAAATGTGACGTCATTAAGTCATTAGCAAATCATCTTATCTTATCGCCAACGTAGAGAAAAAGCTATCTTTGGAACCGTGAGAAATATCGCTTCGGGAGTGAGTTTTATCGACTCAGCGTGACCGCCTTAGTAGGAAAAGAGTCCAAACTTTTTTTTTTTTAGTCGGGGTATGTTTTATTTTCAATCAAGTCATGTCCTCACCGTACCATAGCCGGATTCACACTGAGGTTGACCAAGGCAGGAGTGAGGCAGTCCCCGGGATTACATACTACTACTGCCTATAGGTATTTTCATCGAAGTTGAATGATTTCTGCAACAACAAATTTATCGCGTTAATATCAATTTATTTGCACTTAATCTGACCCACACACGTTAGGAAACAACAACAGAAATACAAGTAAGTTTGTCAATAGAATAAACACTTACCTCCATGGCCATTGATGCGTTGAAGTAACACAAACGTAGTATTGGTAGACGTATACAATCCACTTTGGTCAAACGACCATAGACTGACTGCATGACTGCAACTATTCGATCATATATAGCAAATTCCATTCAACAAGCTTATCTCACGTTCCTTCGCAACAGGCATCAACCTGCATAGATAAAAATAGAAATGTTACTGTAGACTATATAGTAGTTAAGGTTTATAATGTGTGTTGTGTTTTAGATTTATGTGTTATGCTTAATGCATTTTGTGTATATGTAACTAAAGGAAATGTTATAAAATTAAATAAAACAAATTGTATGCAATTTTCTATTTTTTATTTCCTTATAAACTCCCTATTTAATCTTATACAAAACAATATAATTGAACATTCCTATGACAACCATTGAATAGATTGGTACTGTAATAATCTGCTAATAACAGTAATATCATGGATACACTAGAATTACAAAAACATATGAAAAAGATTCATCCCAGTCTAGAAAATAATGTTTATGCTGCTAATAGACTGCCTATGTATACCCATGTACCAACGTATATAATATGCAATTTGGATGCGGATGATAAACCAGGTTCACACT
>CAJQZN010042223.1:0-12292 GCA_907164685.1 Colias eurytheme | reverse complement strand
GATTCATTATCTAGACCTGTACAATTATTATGTCAATAAAGATTTTTTTATTATTTTTTTTTTATTAGTATATTCAATTTTATTTCAATTCACTCGATTGTGTATAATTTATAAACAAATAGTGTAAAAAAATCACTACCTAGATTTTATTTTCCTTAACTCTATGGTTGTAAACGATACCAACATTATGAAATAATGTTTTCTTCCTTTTTTATGCAAAGATTACAGATTATTACCATAAAAGATGTACTGTGCCATTATATGCTAACTACGCGAGCGGTAACGTATAAAAATAAACCACAACACAACGCATTTAAAAGAATAAAACGTAAAAATAGATCAGTCAAGTTAACGGTACCGCATCCCGTTTCTCACGCAATTGTCACTTCTAGCTGTCTTTTTGCGCGGGAAACGCCATATTGCTTTTTTACTTTTTTAATTTTTCAAGGCACCGATCGTTGCGGACAAGCCAAGGCTTTCCAATAATTGCCGTGTGAACTTACATGTACAAAAAAGGTTGATTGAGATTTTGATAATATGTATTTATATTCTGTTATCATTCTTTATTGTAGCAAAAAATTATGTTAATAAAAAAGTAAACAAATAATTGTAGAATCTACAATTATTATGCCTCGTCTATGCAGGCTCAGGATCAGCTTTTGTTTTTTTTTTATTTACCGTAATTGAAGCGTGGGAGAGTTTCGTTTTCAGCCTGATTAATGATTATAGAGTATTGTCCGTGATCTAAATAGGCTTTACTCGTTTATTTCTGATAGGTAATGAACTCCGTTTTTTATTAAGCTCGTTTAAGATGCGTGGTATGTAACATAGAGAAATATTGTATTGCATTGATTTCAATTACCGAAGCATGGTGTAACAATATTAGGTAAATCACGTCTAACCACCATTGACATACAAAGATAACGATCTATAAAAAAATAAAACAATTTTATTAGCGTAATTTACATTACAACGTAATGTTGTAAGTTGTAACTTTAGAATGGGAGCGTTTTATTCTAACGATTGTCAAACTTTCTACATACAATCACCGTTTCATAGATAAGGGGACGAAAATTGATAATTTCAATTAAAACTTAATCCAAAGACGCACGATCTAAAATTCTTTATCAATGACAGTTGTAACTGTTTACGCAATAAGAGCACACAAACGCTCGTCATCTCGCTCGCACGCACGTACTTTGGATTAGTTTCGTCTCGCTCTGGCACTCCCACGGGCCGTGGGAACGCCACCTTTCAGTAAGCGATATATCGATTTGTCATCCGATACCAACTCGATTCGGGATATCGAGATGTAAGTGTACTCTTCAAACACTCTGATCGCCTGGTACTTATTTAGGTCAATAAAATATTAATATAGTTATGGAATGTTCGTTATTAATTTTCATATGAAGATAAAGTTAATTAATTACTAAAACCACAATAAAAATGTGTAATATGTACATAATATTAATAATAATATGTTAATTACGTATGTACTTGAAACTGAAAACATCAAGGCAAAATCTTGTACTAAACAAACACAATACAAATATGTAGTAGAAACCTCAGTATGTACTAGGAATCCATGAATTACGAAGAGTTACTACTAGGAATGTTCCCTTTCATTTTTCCCATACAAGCGTTTCTGGTAAACGCGATCGAGTGAAAGCCAACGGTTCTCACGGAGTAAATATAAACAGAACATTTAAAAATCAATTAAGTCAAGTATAATTTTCTAATGGCCATTACGTTCTATACAATAACATTTAAATTAGAATAAAAAAACTAGTTATTCCACTGCAATGTCTGTCTGCGTTATAAAATTAATTTAGATTTAAGATTTTACTTTCAGTGTTTAGTAATCATTTCCTTGTAATCTCAAATACCTACAAATAAAATGGACAATACTGTATCAAGTCTATAAAAGTACTAGGCGATCATAAACGCCAGCAGGTGAATCAACCAATGTGCCGGAAGCAAAGCATCTTGCAATTGTAATACTAATAGACCGGGAGATACTGACACAAAATTTCGAGTCATTTGTAACAGGATGGCGGTTCTACAGGGGTCTTAGTACGCAATGACAAAAAGAAAAACGATGGCGTGAACGCTGGTACCGGCGGCTTAGTCGCGTGGGCGTTAGTCGAACTCGTCGGAAAATAGCGAAAGTCAAACGATTTGTAACAGTATGGCACTTATTTTTCCTGTAAGTTTGAGGATCAACAAATATAAATACAAAATTTCAAAGATCTAAGTGTTGGAAATCCTCACTTATATAAATTAATAATAAATTAAGTTTTCAAGTATAACAGCACTTTTTCCCCCTACTAGAAGTATGGCAAATATAATAATGGTCACATTTTATCAAATACTCTCCAAAAATCCAAATGCAATACTGGTACAAAAAGTTTGGCGAAATAAAAATTTTTTGCAGATTTTCGGCGGTATGGCGACCATTTGGAATCGTCCGAAAAGTATGGCATGGCGATTTTCGTAAATGGCTGCACGACGATAGTTACCTGTGCAAAAGTTAGCCTGGTACAAATGGTTGAATGATTGTTTTATTTAAATCAACACATTCGCGTCGGTATGGCGGGCTGTAAGTCACACCGGAAAAGTATGGCATGACACTACCGCCTACTACTTTTTTATGGGCTATCGGTAAATTCTAAAATTTTTGTGTTACAAATCGTTTGACTTTCGCTATTTTTCCGACGAGTTCGACAAACGCCCACGCGACTAAGACACCGGTACCAGCGTTCACACCATCATTTTTCTTTTTGTCATTGCGTACTAAGACCCCTGTAGAACCGCCATCCTTGTTACAAATGACTCGAAATTTTGTGTCAGTATCTCCCGGTCTATAAAGAATTAGCAATTCACAACTTGTACACAATACATACTACGAATACACATAGCCAAATGTAATTTACACCTTATCGTATTCTAATAGAGGTCATTTTCATTACAGCTATTGTCAAGTGTAAGTTGTTTGATTCCCACGCGCGATTTCAAGGAAGTTCGAAATTTGAAAATTTAAAAATCATTCAAAAGGGTTGCCAGTGTTGTAAAATGTAAAACATCTGTTGGCAGATGCGTTCGAAAATGTTATTTTCTATTGTATCTGTGAGAAAACATTTGGCAATAATTGAGTGCAAATAGACATTGTTTTGTTTTCTATTAACACCATTTGTTTTGAAACTGTGAGAACTATGTACCAAATAGGTACCCACATAGAAAAAATCCTGCGCTAAGCCTATAATTTTTAACACGCCTAATTAGCTTCACTTGTATATATACTCGATTTTGACCCACTTTAAGCGGACAGATTACCTAAATTCAAACTTTTTACACTTATCAAGTATCGGTGACGACTGACGATGCAATAATTTCCTTGAAGTATGTTTTTAAATAATATTTATTAACAAGTCTTGTAGAAATCCATTATACCATTTATGTCGACAAGAACGTGCAAAACCCAAGTACATACTATTATTACGCAGGAGATCACAATCGTAGTCATCTTACAGTTTCGTTAACGCAGCGGCAGACGGCAGTGAAAGGGACGTCGCAAATTGTTTTGTTTCGCAAATCGTACATCGCGTAGAATAAAGGACTATATTAATGTAAACATTAATAGAATTGATTAGTAATACTAATAATTAATAAATGACTCAACATGTATCAAGGGCAAAATCTTTTCCACCAAAGAGTGGGTATATTAGTAAGACTAGCAATCACTACATAGTACATAATATGTATAAAACAAAAACGGTTCTGGCTGTCACATTATGTATGCTTAGATCTTCAACAGATTTTGCAGTTTCTTTGAGAGGGCGGAAAGCTACCACAATTTAATTGGAGTGAATTCTGATATTTTCAACATTCTAACATGCCCTTATCACGAAATGTACTAGTACCGATCCTGGATCTGCACATAGTTCGAACTAAATCTGTCCTTTTAAAGTCGACTCCAAAGTAGTCACACAAACATACAGGTGACGGTAAACTAACCGAATCAGATCAGTCGATTTCATACAAACATACTACGCTAAAAGAGGCATGTTTCTAGCACGCAATGTACTATAACCACGTTGCTTCGATCGTGAGGAGGCAAGAGGTCGGCAGGTCGTGGGATGGGCGGTCGGAACGGTGTTGTGCGAGTCTTCCCGTCTCTTACGTAAGTGAGTACTCGATGGTTTTGCAAACTGAACATTTATAATTAATTAAAAATGTGAAGACAGGACAAAGAAGTTATTACTAATACTATAAACGTGAAAGTTTTTGAGGATGGATGTGTTGTTGCTATTAGATCTAGAACAACTTGGCTGTGACGTAGCTTATGTATCAGAATAACACATAGGCTATAGAGATACTTGCTTTTGCAAATCAAGTCATTATTTAATTTAACAATTGTCAACACGTATGAAGTGTCCTGTGTCATGTATATTTTGTCTGCAGATTTTTCTGTAGTATACACTCTGAAGCAAAAGAAGAGATAACCATAAATTCAGCTCAACTTGGTACCAATTAAATTGAGCAAGTACTTCGCAGATTCTTCACTCAGCATTAACAGTAATTGCCGTAACTTATTACTAAAGCTCGTTATTAATCAAGTTGACAATTTTCAACAACCAAAACGGCAACACCGAAGATTCGTTGTGCGTTCCGTAGGTATTCGAATTTTGAAACGGTCGCATTCCATGGCGGTTTCTCACGATCATTAGTTCGAACGAACGCTCCGAGGTTCGAAATTTCAAATGCGTGATCTACAGATTTGTGGTTACTCTCTGGATTGTTTATGTTCGGATACTCGGACTTAATTAGAGATAATTTAACGTTGAATCACACGCATGATAGCTACGTTAAACGGGAAAATACTTCCGAAATGGAAATGGCAAACATACATACATCTATCCATTCTTTCAACGTGTATAAAATTAGTAAGAAGTTAGATCAGATGAATTTTTTCATGCTCTATGAATCTTTCTTTAGGTCTAAACACCTCGATTTTAGGAATTCTAATAAATTTCATTGAAACCATTTCCAAAAATTAGACACGTACATCTACATCTGCTATATAATCTCTTTCTTTCATTATGAAACCGATAGAGACTGGAATAACATCTGCCAATGTACTTGCAAGGATGCAAGATACCATTTACGTTTGCAAGAATAAGACGGAATTATTAAAGTCCTAATAATGTTTAGAGCGTACATCTGCTCTTAATGGCTGTTTGAAGAGGATGGAAGATGGTGTAATCTTGTTACGTGATAGGGACAGAAAACAGTGAAAGGTGTAAGGGCCAGCTGATGCGTCTTTGTGCTTCAAACATCTATGTTTTTTGCACCGCACTATTATACCATTATACGCTTGAAGTTCATATTTCACATTACCTATAAAAACGGTTTTTGTGGATATTCAATATATCGGTTCAATTCTGCTTATCAAAAGTAGGTATTCTCATACAAAAACACATTTTAATTCAGAATTTAGAACTAAGCAAACATTATTAAGATAGATCGAATATTTGAAAATAAGATTAATAGTTAATATTAGTTAATAATGATATCGATAAATTTTAAACGAAAATCCTAAACAACTAATAAAAATATTATAACCATATAAGGTCAAATACAACTCAGAGTTAAAACATACAAAACATACCTATATTCCTGCTATACCTAAACTAAAAATTTAAGCAATACATAGCCTGTATACTAACAAACAGATGTTTTACTATTGGCATTCAAAAGCCTTAAGCACATGTTGTGTTGCCGTCTCACTCGCACGCGCGCGTTCTCGCTCTAACTTCAGCTGTTTCAAACGGGATCGGGGGCTGCGTATGCGCATTTCTTAGGGTTGTCGACCTTATAAATTACAAAAATTATTTGCAATTAAAAAGCTATATTGTGCTCTATGCATACATTCTCAAACCAGCAAAGTAAATCAAAATCTTCAATGCTAGTAAATTATATTAATACTAAGAAAAATCATTGTCATACTAAATCAATCATTATCTTAGATTAAAGAAATTTATTATAATCTTGAAGTAATTTTTAAAACATACGAACGAAACAATGACACACAGTATTAAAGCAACCAATACACAACACATAAAACATTAAAACATCCAATAGTAAACACATAAAATACGAAATAAAAACTAACAATCGACAGCCCTAACGAGTCAGCTGCTCGCACCGTCCAAGAAATTCATAAACAGCTGTTAATTTTTTCAACTCGACCTTTCGGAGGCCATCCCTTATACGATCTTAGGCGAGATACACATCGTTTGCAAAAAAATACAACAGGCGTTTGTATATAATTTATATCGGTACGGGTTCATTGATCCATAGCCTACGCCTAGGTAGGTACATATTAATATAAATATATAATACTAGCTTTCCACCCGCAGCTTCGCCCGCGCAGTCAAAGAAAAACCCGCATAGTTCCCGTTCCCGTGGGATTTCCGGGATAAAACCTATCCTATTTCCCGGGATAAAAAGTAGCCTATGTCCTTTCTCGGGAATCAAAATATCTCTATACCAAATTTCATGCAAATTGGTTCAGTAGTTAAGGCGTGATTGAGTAACAGACAGACAGAGTTACTTACGCATTTATAATATTAGTATGGATAATGTGTGAAAAGAACGCAAAATGATAGATAGCCATCTCAATAAAAATAAAAAATATGAAGAATTAAAACGCAGGAATCTTATACTTCCATTAAAGTGTAGAAATTGTTAAAACATAAAAATCACTAGAACACATTATCGTCCCAAACTCCCAAATCTATACTAATATTATAAAGCTGAAGAGTTTGTTTGTTTGTTTGAACGCACTAATCTCGGGAACTACTGATCCGATTTGAAAAATTCTTTCGGTGTTAGATAGCCCATTTATTGAGGAAGGTTATAGGCTATATTTCATCACGCTACGGGCAACAGGAGTGGTGCCACGGGGGTGAAACCGCGCGGAGCAGCTAGTAAGAGATAAAAATCGTCCTAAACGACAATCAAAGTTAATACAACAAACATTCCTAATAAACAACCAGTCAAATGAAAATTAAATTTATTATGGATACAGTATTTCTAAATAACTGGAAACATATCCGATCAAAATATATTAGACGAAATAAAAAAATATGCGTCGATTACAAAAACAAATGAACGATTGATTCAGATAAAAAAAATAATATTTCTTTAACTGGCACCCGAAAAAAATAGATTAAATTTAAAAAAAAAACCTGCGAAATACGCGCCAATGCCAATTCCAAATTCAAACGCCAGATGATTGGAACATACGCCGTTGACATCTGGTGTTCCGGTTCACCTTATATCCGGCAGCCATTATTGCATTTTCAAATTCGTAACATCTGGCAAGATTAGTTTTACTGAATGTATTGTTTTATTTTTTTTCTTCGCCAAAAGTGCTTACAAAAGCTTGCGATTACCTATTGTCTTAGAGAAAGATGACGAATTTCAATACAGAAAATCTTTTATTCTTCGACAGTACTTAAACATGTGGTCAATTATTATTTACTCAAATAACCGGTCTGTTTCTTATCTTTTGTTAGTAAGCTTGTTTAATATTTACCCATTTTTTATATAATACTAGCTGTGCCCCGCGGTTTTACCCGCATTGCTCCGCTCCTGTTGGTCTTAGCGTGATGATATATAGCCTATAGCCTTCCTCGATAAACGGGCTATCTAACACCGAAATAATTTACCAAATAGTTCCTGAGATTAGCGCGTTCAAACTAACAAACACAAACTGTCAGCTTAATATTATTAAATTTAAGTCTACCGCCCTTCCATTGCATCGTGATACAAGCTAATAATTATTCATATAATTTATATTATAATACAATAAAATGTCGTGGTCCATGGTCATGTGTGTTTTAATTGAAACAATACAATTAATACGCAGGCATGACTTCGAAGTACATGTTCCTGAGGCCTTCGTGACTCAAGAAAAATGTAGAAATAAATATTTTCTTTTAATAATTTTTTGTTATTTTTTTAATCGAGCTGAAATTTGACATGCTGATAGCCACTGTGATGTAGGCATCCGCTAAGAAAGGATTGTGATAAATTCTACCCCCAAGGGAGAAAAAAATGACAGTTTCTACTTTGAAAATTTATTTTGAACGCGCAGGCAACACCTAGTAATATTATAAATTTATAAAGAGGAAATATGGTTTTTAATTTTTAAGGTTGTTGTTCAGGAGTGTTGATAAAACAAAGAAACATACATCCATACACGAACCTTGAAATAGTCCACTTTTTTGCAGAATTCTAATTAATAATTATATCTTGTTACTTGTTAGTTATTTACACGGAATAAACTTACTGAAGCGAAAATTTTTAGCAATAGGTTAAAATATCGTATTTAGAAAAAAAAATTAGTTTTTAGTTTTGGTTTTTACAAAACGATTTTAGCAAAAACTTGACAAAGCGGGCGAAGCTGTGGGCGGAAAGCTAGTCATATTAAATAATACATTAAACATTTATCTCTTCTATAAGAAAAACAATTTTCATCATAGACTAGGTACTTTTAGAAACTTCCAGATGCTCTTCTCAATTAAAACATTACAAAAACACTCCAAGGTGCGTTTACACCTGCAGCAGATGGACGATCTATATTTTAATAATTAATAAACTTAACGATTATTACATAATATGCGTATTCTTAATACATACTAATCATTTTACAAGGGTTTACTTCTAATCACTACATAGTATAAAACAATGTCGCTGTCTCTTCCCTTTGTCCCTATGCATGCTTAAACCTTTAAAACTACGCAACGGATTTTGATGTAGTTTTGTTTAATAGATTAATCTATCTATTAAACAAAACTATACTCGAGTTTTAGTATATAATTTATTAGGTTTGAGACAAAGCGGGCGAAGCTGCGGGTGGAAATATAGTCTCCTATAATTTAACTAATTTTAAACTCGCCAAAAACTGCATTTTAAAAGTAAGTGTTATAAGCAAATTTGTAGTATATATTTCAATATAAGTATGTACTTTTATTAGCAAAACACATAAAAAGTTGATCTAATTAAAAGATAGGATTTTAAACCTTCTCACACTAATACTAATTAACGATATCCTTTATTATCTTAATTGCTATAAATTAATATTCAATACCTACCTACCTAGTACCTACCTTCGTATAGGTATTTTCTATTCCTCAAGAAAAAATAAATTCGCAAATGTCACCAACCAACGCTTTTACATGGTTCACCTGTAGTATGTAACCGACTCCTACACGTCAAAAAATATTATTATGTGTCTTAGGGCTGATTTTACAATAGTTGGTTAAAACTTATTCATCGAATAACATATTAAACTACCATTTCAAAAATGTATTCTAAATTCTAATTGTCCGTATATGACAGTTTACAGGTGACATTTTAAAATGTTCGTGTAATACTTTATTGGACGGATAAATTTTAACCAAGGATTGAAAAATCGGCCCTTAACCATTCCTCAAGTAAATGACCAACATTTGAACATCCATACTACCATCTAACAACCCCTAGCTTATTTCACATAGGGCGTCCACCCTACGTACGTACTACTTTAAAAATAAAAGGAGTCAAAACGCTTACCAGTCCCTTCGCAATTCACAACGAGTGCCATTATGAAACTTGAGTTAAGAATCTATTCATTACAATTTGATAAAGTGCACTAATTATTATAAAACACGCGTAGAACAAAACATTACCGCAACGACCAACAAATTACGACAGTTTGTGCAAAATTAACGTCAAATTGAGGGTAGATTGAAAATGTGGTACAGATAAGCGTAGAATAAATAGATGCGCAAGCGTAGAATAAATAGTTAAAATAATTTTTATAAAAAAATATTCACAATAAACATTCGAATAGTTAAATGTTAAAAGGCAAGTAGGTAAAACTGTACATTATAGGGCGTGGAATTTGGGGGTAGTGGGGGGTGGAGAGAGGGGGGGTGGGTACTAGGAACTTCCCCTGTAAAGGGGGGGGCGCGAAAATTAATAGTTTTCGAGATATTTACAAATTAAGTTTTGGTCCGCCTAAAGCAAAGGGGGCGCAAAGTAAGGACTTAGAAAATTTTTGATCTAAAGTGAAAATTGTATAGGTATCATAAAATACATAATTTTTATTCAAAACGCAAAAATAAGCATGTTTTATAAAAAAAACTTTTTCTCCAAAATAAAAAATGGCCGAGATATTCGCCCTCAAAGATTGATGATAAAATCTAACCTAACCCTTTCCCTATCTCCTCATGTCTTTTTTATATTGTCTCAGACACTGCCTTAGCTCCGGCGCTACGGGAAGTGCAGCCCTTCCGCCCTTGCGTGACAAAGCACGGTCGCCCGTACTCCACTTCGCAGCTTCAGCTTATTGGTCGCCTTCGGCGACCAGCCTCAGCCGACCAGCCTCAGCCGCTCCGCTCCGCACGGCTCCCGAGCTTTGTCACGGCGGGCGAGGGCTGCTCTCCCTCCGCGCCTCCGGCTTTTTACATACACTCTAGGGGTAGGGCAGACAAGACCACGTGGAATTCGGGGTTGATAGCTTCGGTTCTGTGGCAAGTCTTATGATAATGCAATGCTTATTTTAGCGTAACGTTTTTTAGCTAGATTCGGACTTTCGCAGCTTAATATTGAATACATAATATTCCATCATTGAAAAAATTTACATTTTACAATCCGTCATGTATCTTGGTAATTATCAAGTTTAGAGAAAAGTTGCCCCAACAAAACATGCTTTTATTAGCGTAATCTTTACGATAAAACAATAATAAATAGGTGTTATAATGATACCAACTCCATCAAAAATTTTCTAAGTCCTGCGCCCCCTTTGCTTTAGGTATTTTTTTCCAGTTCCACATTGATCTGAAGCAATTAATATTAATTATTACTTTACAATAATAGTTTTCAATACTAGTAATATTGCATTAGCTCTTTGATTTGAAATATGACAGATTTAATGTAATAGACATTAGTATGACCTGTAGTTTTTTTTTTGTTTGAGTGGGAATCGCCCTAAAGTCGCTTCTGGCACTCGCCGGCCGCTGCCGCGGCACGCTCGCTTCGCTCGCTCGGCTCGTGCGGCAGTTCAAATGTTAACCTAACACGCTCGTCGCTTCGCTCCTCGCTACCTATTTGTATGCTAAAAGTAAAAGTTTAATAGTTTTGTACAGTTTTAGGGCTTAACAGGAGTACGCACGAAACGATCTCGACTGAAAGGCAGTAAACGAACGGTAACTGAAAATGACGTCGTTATTGTTTTGTTCCACGGTACAAAGCGTACAATTAATATTGGACAGCGCTAGTCGTCCGCTAAACGGATGAATAAAATAAATTAGTCGTCCGATTACCGGATGAATAAAATAATTTAATCGTCCGATAACATCTATTTATCTATATAGTTAGGTTATCGGGGTTTCTTTAGAGAACTGCCGCACGTATTATAGGTTTTTTGTGGGGGGAGGAGGGCACACGTAGGTATTTGATTTTTTTTTGCGCGTCGACGGAGCCCCGCTTCGCGGGGCTCCTATTTCTGTGTAGTTTTTTTTTTAAAGAAACCTAACCTAACCTAACCTAACGGCTAACCTAACCTAAACTAGATTTTTTTTTGCGCGTCGACGGAGGCCCGCTTCGCGGGGCTCCTATTTCTGTGTGGTTTTTTTTTAAGAAACCTAACCTAACCTAACCTAAAGGCTAACCTAACCTAACGAATTGAGGCTGAATATCTCCGCCATTTTTGATTTTAGAGAAAAGTTGTTCCTATAAAACATGCTTATATTAGCGTTATCTTTACGATAAAACAATAATAAATAGGTGTTAAAATGACACCAACTCCATCAAAAGTCCTGCGCCCCCTTTGCTTTAGTCCAACCCAACTAGCTTTAATGTTAAAAGGTTATCTAGTAATCCGAATAATCGGACGATTAAATTATTTTATTCATCCGGTAATCGGACGACTAATTTATTTTATTCATCCGTTTAGCGGACGACTAGACACTTCGATTAATATTTTTGCTAAATTATAAATTGCGAATATTAATAATTTTATTTTATTTAATCTATTTTACAAAAACTATACTTAATAATAATTATTTTTAATGTTGTTGTTAAAAAATATACAAATTTCATAAATAAAATTTAAATTATAATATTTTTTTGTTAGATAGAAATGTTTTACCTGAAATGAAACGCGTTTGACAATCGCTGTAGGTCAATTTGACACTGTCATAACAGTAAGTTCGCGTTTCAAAGATAAAATGGAGTAAAA
>CAJQZN010042221.1:178085-203598 GCA_907164685.1 Colias eurytheme | reverse complement strand
GCGGCACGCGGCGGCGCTCGGGCCCGCGCTCGACGTGCGCCGCCTCATCGTGTTCGCGCAGCTGCACGGGCTCGTGCGCTGCCTCAAGCGGTACGTGACTAACTACGGAAACTGGAATATTTATTTATTTATTATACTTTGCTGCATTGAACATACATAAATACATATAACAAAGACAATACTACAGAAACAGCAAAGGGCGGCCTTATCTCTACCAGGCAACCCAACAATCAGAGGAAATTTAACAATATGATGTGGGTGAGCAAAAATAATAATAGACTACAGGCCGGTATATAAAAAAAAATATGGGTCATTTGAACCACCAGGCGACCCATCCAGAACGACAGAAGAGCATAAAATAACAAGATTCAGCACCTATTAGAATAATTTAGAATTAAGAAAAAATATTTCAACACATACTACAAACAATAAAAAAGACATGTAGCACTCGGGGACTGCCGCGGTAAAACTATTGCATACTATGCCTTCAAGCCACACCTCCGCGCCCGTCGGAGTGGGAAGCGTGAGGATTTTCGTTACTAAATTTCTGGATTCGTTCCCCGCGCTCAAGGTCCGCGATAGAAGCTATGCAATAGCTTAAAAAACACTGAATATATAATAAGAATATACGTAAACTTACTAAACACTCGTCTCACTTTTGTGCTATGTAGTCACGTAGACTTACTGCAGATCTACTAACTAGATACGCGCTCCATTACCACTCTGTTGAGTCAGCTCCAGACTGACCAAGTGCGGATAGAACGAGTTTAAAATTTAAAGTTTACGGAGGCGAAAATAGCATGGGAATCAGGTAATTTATTAAGTACGCGTACAATTCCACCGATTGAAGCTAGGAATTAATACTTTTCAAAAATAAAAATAAAAAATTGGTTGTCTGTAAAGTCGGTTTACTGACGATAGTTGAACGTGACAACGTTTTAAGGCCGATTGTGCTTCTTTGTCGCTCGTTCCGCGCTCTCGCTTGCACTTCAAGCCTTACATGGAACGCCTCAGAGCGAGGTAACGCCGCATGAGTCATGTTTTTTCGTGCGTGCAGCCGGCTCTATCGAATTATAAGACGTTGTCACGTCAAAAATGTGATATCAATATCCGAATTAGAAACATGATTTTATTAATTCCAGGTACCCCGTATACATCCGCAGCACGACTCGGCCGAACGGCTTCAACACACGTGTCGACGCAGCAGTTGGCATCAGACGACTGTTCACAGGCAAGCACTGCGCTGATGAGATCTGTTGTATCGCGAGAATCGACCTGCCGACCCTCGACCAGATCATAGATGATGACCCCAATGTTGCGGTTATTTGGAGATAGACATCCTTGAAAATTTGACGCTTTTTTTACTAGGATAAAGGGTAAAACTCTCGCTTGAAATATTCTGACCACGAAAAACTTAAAATAATATAATCGTAATCTTGACAGTACGACATTTTGACAACACAACTATTTTTATGACATAGATGGTAACGCACCCTCTTAAAATATTATGAGCATGCAAAAGTATCTAATCTAATCTTGACATTTTGACTATAGATGGTAATAACCCCCCTTAAAATATTTTGACCATAAAAATCTTATTATCTTGACATTTTTAAGGTATATTTAATAATAGTGATGATAACCCTCCTCTATTGTAACCTTGCAAATTTGACATTAATTTTCAACCCCCTTCAAAAACGTGACCAAGAATTTGACGCAACCACTCTGGTATAGATGGTAAAGTATAGAAAAATAATGAATGGATAATTTAGTTGTGGTCTTTTTTACTTTTTTTACGTAATTAATTTATTTTTGTATATTTTATGTTTTAGTGAATGTTTACAGTGATATTTAATTTATTTTTTTATTTGCGGATTGTAGCTTATTTTGGTATTTTTTATGTAGCTCAAGTTGCGGCTGTCATCGTAATCTTACGACATTATTAGTGAAAATGTTTAGTCAATTTCCATACAAATTCGATTTTTTTAAATTGATGTTCGTGCGAATGCAAAAAGAAAAATTTACGATTTTTAACCGACTTCAAAAAAAGGAGGACGTTATCAATTCGGCCGGTATATATTTTTTTCTATCATCTCGTTCCTATACTGTGAATCAATTTCTTTCTTTTATGGATGCTTAAATTTTTACATAACTCCTTTGACTCAGTCCGTAAAAGAAAGGAATTGTTTGACAGTATGAAGCCAGGACTTTTTTTTTTTCATTGTATGAGATCTATATTTTCTATCAGATAATATCTTTTTAAATTCTTAATTTTTTATACTTTTATTAAATTTTCCATATGTAATACATATAACCAATAAAATATATAATACATTCTTTTACTTCAGATTAAATAAGTATAATTTTTTGACTTTCCAATTCATGAAAAAAAAATAATATATAATTTAATATTTAATTGAATTTATTTCTCATAACAATAAACAGTATTAGCAAAATTTCCAAGCAAGGTGTAAAGAAGTAGTTTTGCAAACATTTTAATGCTCTTTCGGTTAAGGCTTTATTAAATAAAAATATGTTATTCATAAACAAAACGAAGAACTTAAATACATACTTACTTTATTTTTTATTAATTCATATTGGGATTATTTCAATATTTCACTTTATTAGGCTAACTGAATCAATCGCTCACGCCCACAAATATTATATTGTCGCATTTGCTTATATGTATTTATTTCTTCTTAATTAAGAAATAGCATTCGTGTGAGGGAGAAAGATGTTAGCTTTATTTTCTCAATTACCGCAACGACTAAGACTATCTTTTTCCATTTAATGAACGTTTCTGAGCGTTTAATAAGGGACAGAAATAGAATGATTTAATTTTTATTATTCCACTAATTTGTCCAGTGTGGCACTAATAATAATATTTAATATCACTAAAATTAAGTTTCTATGCTTTTTAGTTTGCGGTTTTGTCCTTTAATTTATTTTATTTAGCCGCCTTTAGACGAATAACAGTATCGTACTGCCGACGTAGCATTTAGATTGGAAACTATCGAATATTTTATTCTTGACCACGTTTGGTCACTTGCAATATAGAGATAGTGAATATTTATTTTACTTCTTTCTAGTTTAATGCATGTTGAGCTGTGCCATAGTATAAAGAGAAAAGTAAGTTATCTTCGAACAAAGTTACATCGCATGTTTGTATGTACGCAGAGTACTTAGCCACGCCCCGCGTTCATGTCCGTACGTAAACTTGACGCACACAACGCCGTTCGGTTCCTTCTCATGGACCGGTCTCATGAGGGCCGCGCCATTGCTATGAGCGATCGGTGTTTATTTATACAATTATTTAAAATATCAACCCTGCGCCTCGCGAGTTTAGGCCGTGCGCTCCTAAACGCCGGTAGTCGGCGTACTTGTCTCTTTATACTATGGCTTTCGGGATATTTGTTATCTGAACAAACATATATAATATTTTGTTTAAGACTATAATAATGACGGATGAGTATTAATTGAGTGATTTTTTATTTTATTTTATTGTCGATAGGGAAGCGCTTGACCACAGTCTCGCCTGATGTTAAGCTGAGATGTGGTCTAAGATGGTAGACGCTTCCCTAGAAGGTAACTGTTCACTCTACGCTTGAAGCTTTTTTAAGCTATTCTGAATAGATGTATAAAGCAAAATGACCTTTAATTCATTTTTAAAGTGAAACTTTTATTACATCGTCTCAAACTTTTTGGTCTGTGTAGCGCATGTCGCGTGTATCGCGGCTGCCGAGTAGGTATACCTACTCGGCAGCCGACCGTCACGCGACATGCGCTACACAAAGCAGTGTTCGGAACCTTTCGAACAGTTTCACTTTTACCGTGGTTTCATAAAACCACACGACATTTTTTTATTTTAAATTTTGTCAAAAATGTTAGGTTCGATTTCTCATCAGTTTTAATCGAATAAAATTTCTTTAAAATTTACTCTTATAATTTCCTAAGTACGTTGATTAAAATTTGGGTTTATTAGTGTTGTGAATTGTGGGGTCTCATTGCTATCAATATAATAATGGTAATATTTATTGCGAATTTACATAATTATTATACAATATGCGTTTATTGAGAAGGTGAAGTTTTGTAAGGCCAACATTTAAATAGATAATAAATGAAACCCAAACTACATAATGTGATTAAGAGTTTTCAGCAGAATATTAACATACTATATTATTAATTATTCAATGAAAAACTCGGTAACAGTATTAAAACAGCTTTCCGTTTATTGCACCGTAATTTTATTTAAGCACATATTTATAAATAATCCAACTACTGGGTTTAACTGAATTAGGGACAAGATAGTGTGAATAATAATGATTTAGGCTGTAATGAATTTAAAAACTGATATAAAGTGTACTTAGATTAAAAGATATCCGACTGATATTGTATATTATGAAAGGCCTTTATAGTGTTTTTAATTGGTGTTCTATAATAATATCAACGTAAGCAATATCTTTATTCTAAAACTATTTGATAAAATCTAAATTACGTAGAATATATTCCTTCTTGTTCCTAATTAATTATTCCAGTTTACAATATAGTCAATCCATTTCTTTTATTAGTCATAAAATCTTATTAATTATATTTCACTGCTTGTGCTTTTATAAATGATTCGCAAAATTAGTAAATAAGTGTGGATATTGCTCTGTGGAGTCGAGCGTCAATAAAAAATGCGCTTTAACGTGAGCTGTGAGTGTATTAGAACGAGGGGATGTACATCAAAATTTTATTTATATTTATTACAATAAATTTTGGGATATAATGTGTACATTAAAATAGTATACGACTGATAATATAATATGATTTTATTAATAAATGAAAAAGATACAGGGCCAGTTTCACCGCTTGCTGATATTGTAGCCTTATAGCCTATTTGACGCATTATGGCAACGTTATTTATTGGTTTAACCGATAGATGAGATAATCAGAACTTATCAGAAAGCTGTGAAACTGGACTCTGGAAATCAACCAGTTTAATACCATGTGCTATCAAATGTACAAATTTCATAAGTGCAAGTATGTATAGTATAAACCGTGCCAATAAATAATGTAATATTCAAACCAGAAGAAGAGAAGTGCGAGTGTAGACTCAATACAAATGTGAATTAAATATGCACGCCCTTTTGAAATTCATTATTTATTGGAATGATTTGTAAACCTATGTTCTGTTATTGTTATTTTTTAATTTAATATTGATAGAAAGATGATAATAATATCTATTACATAATTGTATTTTTGATATGTTTGCTTGAATACAGAATACATATTAGAATATTTATAATATTTAAAGTATATTCCCCTCTCGTTTAAATCGAATAAAGTGTGAATGAACGATTTAGCGTTCGTATTGGACAGTATTATTTTGTAAGCTATAATTTTGAATTTTATTGAACAGTGTCTTATTAGGAGGTTAATGGGTAGGGTTTAGAAAATGGCTGCCCATAGGTAAGGACGTGGGTTTTAACTTGTAATTAGTTAATTTTATATTGAAATTGTGATCCCATTTTCAATATATCTTGTATTATACATTGGTTTACGAATGCGGCAAAAAAATGGCATGTTTTTTTGTCGAGGAAATATTTGACAATTCATATCGATGCGAATATTTTATAATAATTGTAACAAAGTTGAATTATTCGGCGCATAATGATATGAGGTGAAGCAGGTATGGGTATAGCCATTTGCTTATGGAAACGGATGGACTGCGATCGTTGGGTACTTATTTATTTTCTAAGTATTTATTTGTAGTACAAAGTAGTTAGTTGTAGCTCTTTGGTGTACTAGCGTATTGCGATTTCCTACTAGCGTTATGTGTTTGCGCAAATGTTGATTACATGAACCAGTGAATTAAGTATTTTTTGTCTATAAAAGTCTGTACTAAAGAGTAATAAGTAACCTATAATCATTATAATAGCATCTGAGTAAAAATTTGAAAGAATTGATTAATTTCTTTATTTTTATATCAATCGACATTTATTGTCATGTCTTCAGCATTTATAAAATTAAACTTATGTTATATTCTGATTTTGTTGTGGAATTGTAAAAAGATATCGTGATAAGTCACAAACTACAATAAAGTAATTTATGCAGTTTAAACATAGTTCGGATATAAAATAATAATAATATTCCGCCCATATTTTAATATTTAATGTATTTTTCATCGATTTATTATTAAAATTAATTATTTATTTGTAGACAACCCTAATTGACGATTTATGTTTGTGTAACTTTATTTGATATGTAAATTTGAATTAATGTGAGACTAGTTTTTTGTTATAAATTTGTATAGATTTTGATATAATTTCTAATTTATTTATTTTTTTGTCTCGAAATTGATTCCTATTTGTCAAGTGGATTTTGAGGGTCAATAATTGGTTTATTTTTCTGTTTATTGTCAGAAAATAATTTGATTAATATAGTTTTTAAAGTAATAAACGTATCAACGTTTGTGCAAATGCCGATTTTTTAATTAATTTGTAACTTCACATCACTGTCTGTTAGAAGCAATTTATAATAAATATTTAGTGAAGCACTAGTTTTTTTATTATTTGTTGCCCTTATTCTTAAGAAGTAATAAAATTTAGTTAGTAATTGTGTTTAATCCAAGTGGTATTGTTCAAATGTTGCGACTTTGAATTATGTAGTGATTATATTAAAATGGTGGAAAACCCTGAGGGAGGCCTTTGTCCAGCAGTGGACGTCCCACGGCTGAAACGATATATTAAAATGCAATTAATTAGGAACCACTAAGGGCGGCCGTACACGGACCGCTCCAAGCAGTTGAGACCGACGGCTTGAAGCCGCGACCGCGCGGTGAATTATAGACATTCATTCACTGTCGTACATGGACTGCTCGAGCAGTCGCGACCGCTTCAAGCCGTCAACTACGTGGTTGGTAGGGACAGCTCGAGCAGTCAACAAGCAGTCCGTGTACGTCGCTCAGCCGTCAACTGCTCGAGCTGCTCTTATACGGAACTATGTGTCTAAAGGAACTTTTTAATCCATTACAACAAGCAACACAAATTTTACGGTACACTGGCTTTGCGGTACAACGGTTTTCTTTCTAATCGTAAATGTGTTATGTGTGTTGTATAAAGTGATAGTATTAATTTAATTATATTTCAAAATCTCACCACGTAATTTTAAGGGGAATTTGGAAATGACAAAATAAAAACTATTATATAATATATGTATAATCATTTATTCGAATACACAATAACATCACAGGTATCATAATAATAACATATTGTAATGGTCCTTCATATAACTATAGGTAAGTAATAATCTAGAATATCTTTAATTATGAATATCACAAATTCGTTTCATTTATTTAGCTAAATCTACATTATAAAGAAATAAATATATGCAAATCAAATAAAGTGAATTCATTAAATTTGTTTTGCTATGGAAGATTTTTTTATTTTTGCGTTCTAGATGGAATACATAATTTATAACAATCACAGTAGCACCGCTATTTAACATATAAAGTTAATTAATACTTAATCGTAATAGCTACGTTAAATTCGCATTTGTTGTAATACTAAAAGAGAAACAGGTAATTAAGTAAGATAATTATCATAACAACGTATGGATAAAATTCGCTAAACCCTAAAGAGAATTGTCAATTTCTTATCAATATCATTCCGGCCGCGAGAGCATTAACGGCCTGAGTAAAATTTCAAATCATCATCTAAATCCATTTTTAGCACTTAGGTAATTTTTATGAAGTTTTACTTACGCCATTTTTGCTTTCACGACCACAATTCACTCAACAGGAGGTTCCCGTTAAATGAAAAATCTTATAATACATCTTATTACATTACATACACGAATACAAGTCTATATTATTGAAAAGCTATGAAACTTAACCAACATTACAAATTCTTAGCACAATAGTGACAGATCGTGGCACTGGTTTTATTGAGAGATGCCCACAGGAGATGCCCCCGTACAATGATGTCTAAAGCAATATTATTGCCACTGTGGTAAAATGACTACACTATATATTATATTGACTAGCGCCATCACTTTCCCACACGGGAATAACATCAAACAACACTCAACACTCAAGACATCGTGGTTATCTCCCGAATATCCTGGAAACGACTGCCTATTTAACGAAATAATTTTCCATTGCACAACAGGAAATACTTAAAGCCACAGTATGAGTCAATTTGTTTGAAAGAGTACACGTGACAATTACACGCGTCTGTTTAGTGAAGGGTTGAAAAGGAAATTTCGCAAACAAAAAGTTTCTCAACCCTTCCGGGCTATTTGACCTTTCCTTATTTAAAGAATACATATAAAATCATCCACGGAAGAATTTTATTATTTGTGCTAAACTCTCATAAGTGCCAGTGATGAAAATAAATAAACCAATAAGAATGATAAGAGAATTCTTGAGTATAACGAATAGAGTGAGTTGATTTCTGTGTGCATCGTAAACTATTTGTATGAGAGGCGGGAACATTAGAGCTAGCGTGGTGCTGCTGATGGCTCCGACTAGGGATATGAACAAACCCAGCTCTGGTATCGATTCAGCGAGGATAACTGTAACAAAGAATTTTTATATAACTAAAATATTATAATATCACACATTTTATGAACTCGGTGGTTGTGAAGATGCAATGGAATAAATATAAACACAAAAATTGTTAAAATTTATAAACAGATTAAATTTTTGTTACATCCTTCTGGTAACTAGGCAGGGAGCGACTTATTTATAAAACAAAATAAGAAATTGAGATTTGCAGGTATACAATTGGATAGATGATACAGCTCAGCTATGGCGCAATAAACTAAAGTGAATATCTTTATATGTACAAGTATCTGTTTTATAAATTAACTTATTACTTACACCAAACTATATTATAGTATTTATCTAACTACTCACAAGTAATCATAACTATGAATGCCCTATAGCCCAGCTCCTTAGCGACGGGCGAGGTTTTCCCGAAGCGCTTGCGCAGCGCGGGCCACGTGATCGCGATCGGCACGTAGAACTGCAGCGGGTATGTGAACATCATGGCGAGGGCTATCAGACCCTGGACGACTGTGCTTAACCTGGAGAATAACATTGATTAGAGAGGAAACGAAATTAATTAATCAGAAGAAAATCTTGTATCTTAAGCTTAATGTGAGACGAGAAAGCTGTCACAACTCCATGGAAGATTGGCGTCTAGAAGTAGTATGTGAAAGCATAGTAATGTCTCGTGCAATGAGCGAAAGAGCCGGATGCCCGTTACTTTTTCCCAACCTTCCTAGTCCATACCTACGGAGACGCTCAGACCAACCACCAATTTAGTAGACCGCTCTAATATAACAATATTTCTATATAGATACGTTGGAAATAAATGTATTAAACAATACATAAATATTACTTACACTTGTCCAGGTGGTAAGTTAAGACTCAAGCTCCCTGCGACATTCTCTCCCCATTTGAGGTATCCAAGAAATCCCATGGAAATAAAAATGGCGCCCACCACCACCATACCAACATTCAACACTCCGAGTGGCTTTTGAAATTGGTTGGGTTGTCTCATCTCATTCTTTAAAGGTAAAACCTGTAATGTTTATATTATAAAATGTTAATTCCCACCAAAAGAATCCTCAAAATACACCTTTAATAGTGTTATCACATGTATACAGAAAATTTACGAAAAACAATGCGTCAAACCCAAAAACGACGAAAATATCTTCAAATTTTGATGTCAATCTAAAGCTCAACTGGTTATTCATTATCAAACTCTTTTAATACTAATTGTATCCTTTACATATATAGAATCTAACTTACCAGACCGATCCCTTCAAAAGCGTACACGGCAGTACCAAAGTACAGTGGCAGTTGTTGCCAACTGGCCAAGTACACTCTGTCCTGAACTGGCGGCAGGTCCTGGGCAGCTTCATACATCACCGCACCCACTCCCACGGCCATCAATACGTTGGCAAATGTAGAGAATGGTGTCAGGTACTTGAGGTTGCGTACCATACACGATAGGAGGACCGGAATGACCACGATTATCATGTGCACTGATAGGTCTATTGTAACACCGTATTCATCGCAAATCTGAAAAAAAAATACGCCATTGAGAACAGCTCGTCGTTTAAACTTAAACTAAGATCTCGTATAATATCTTAAATACAACTTCAATCAAGTTTGTATTTCATGTCTACCTGTTTAACATTATTCGCGATGAAGACGATGTAAACGCAGCAGAATCCCAATTGAGTGATGCACAGGAATGTATTGACCATAATCCGCATGGTGGAAGCCATTTTCCTCAACCGCACGGGACCATATTCGAATACCAGCGCCACGGTATCCGCGAAGCCTGGTGGTCTGTCCCTTTTAGTTTCGCGATACATCGCTTCGGAACAGTTTAACTGGAAAAGGTTACAAATATATTTATCGTTATTAGTGCTTAAAGTACCTATTAAAGATCTAAAAATATCTTAAAATTTTAAGGAATAAGAAAAGATCATGAGACGTTTTTACCGCCGGAGAAACGCATCATATATCAATATACTAATTCGTTCTTAATTAAAAGATTATAACTAGGTAAGATGTGTGAGCAGTTCATATTAGTAGGTACCGGGTTACGGGTACCCTGTATCTTCAAAGGTTTATCTTTGTTATATCATCCCTTTTTCTGCATATATAAATCACAAAACTCACAAGTAAATGCTGCGCATGCACGCATATGATTCCCAGCACAGCGGTCATAATGGGCGAAAATACGATGCCGCCGTTCTTGAACGCATCTCCCATAGCCAGCAGTCCTGTGCCGATGTTACCTCGGAAGAGATGTAACATTGTATCCAGGTACCTACAAAAAAAGCTCAAGGTACTGTAAACAGCATTAGCCTATCACGTTTCCAATACAAGGATAAAAAATCCTACGATGTTAAAATACTAAAACACAAACTTTTAATAGACCGCAAAAACGGCTAATTATTATCATTATAAATATAAAATTTTCTAACTATGTACCTATATTTATAGGGATAATATTTGGAAGAATTTACCCGGTTATGAAAATTATTTTACCAACAGAAAGCTATACTATTCAGGAGCTACCTAGGCTTGGTACCGTACAGCTGGAGGTACTATTTATCCAGAGTCAAGCTCCTAGGATTGTAAAATTATTTATGAATTAATTTAACAGCGTCGAACTGCGACCACTTGTATCTAATCTGTGACCATACTCACGACGTGGGATGTGAAACCTGATGGTGACCGTCGTCCGCTTCCGCCTCTTTCCCATTTTCGAAGTCGCGCTGTCCGTGGTTCTTCAGAATTATTTGCTCCCGCGACTGGTAGGCGCCGTACCCTTCTGATAGATTACTGGAAGAATTTTGATTAATTTCAATAAAAAAATAGCCTGAGTAGATTTGTATTTGTAGAATAGTATTCATATGGAAAAATGATTAGGTATATAGCGCGCAAAATTCATTAATATGCACGAGTATGCTTTAGGAGTATGCACGCTTGTTCTAAAATGACATTTTATAGTGATTTGTTGGGACATAGAGATGTATGAATATTAGGGAAAATAGGTGGTATATTTTTTGTGAAATAGAGATTTTATTCTTGTTTGGCCACAGAATACATAATAGTAGCTAAACGCGTTTGGCTCACAGGTTTGGCTTGTACATATAAGGGAGCTTGCTTTTAGATCAAGTAGGTACCTAGGTGATATTGGTTTATTTGATAAACGAGACTAATTCAGTGTCCTTTGGATATAACGGCCATGCGCTCTACTATTGTAAAAAGAAGACTGTCGCTTGTAGAAATAAAATGAACTTGTATTACTGGTACGGTTTATTATCCAAAATTATAAAATGTTCATTAATAAGATACTTCATATCATAACTTTTAAAGTACTACTATCGCAGGTATTATTACACTTTTCTATAGCATTTTTAATGACAAAACAAGTTAATAACTAAGTTATTTTCGTAATGCTGTGTTTAAATGCAAGCGAACCTTACCCAAGAAATACGGTCACTGACTCGCTAATCATTAAGGTCAATCGAATTGCAGAATGTTTATATAATACCTACATTTGATACAATTATCAAATTGTAAAGAATTTCGGCAAGAACCAATTAAAAATTTTATATTTTATCAGTTATCTGCTAATGGTTAGGGAGCCAGGTGCAAATTTGGTTAACTATTTCCTCTCAAGAGATAATTCGTCAGACGCATGAGAGTATAGTATTATAAAGCCTCGTGAACGTCAGCTGGCGCTCGGTTGGGGGGGTGAGCGGTTGTAGCCTCCCACGCACATAGGAAAAAAAATACATTCATTCATTCATTTCCTCTCAGCTAAAAATTTGTCAAATTGTAGCTAACCCAATATCTCAACGAAAAAAAATAGTCAGCTGGTTACAACATGGTGTATTATACGTCAGCTGGTGTCTCGAACATGAAACTTAAATTTAAAGAAAAATTTATTTTCCGTTATTTCCTCTCAAACAAAAATTTACCTGATGATAGCTTATATGTAACTGTGGATAAATATATATGTCAGCTGGCTGTATCTTGGTGGAAAAACCGTCAGCTGATACGGGAGGCTACAACAGCTCTTCCCCCCAACCGAGCTCCAGCTGACGTTCACGAGGCTTCATAATACTATACTTTGATGCATTTTACTAATTACCGCTTGAGAGGAACTTGGTCATAAAATCTGCTGCGGGCTCCCGGACCAAAATAGCTGAGCTGCAGGCGTTGCGCCCTGTCTTGACTCGAGAAATAGGGGATCATTCTTATACCTATTTGTAGATATCTTTTTATTTCTATTTCTAGTAATTTAACGAGTCGTTACTCGTTAGATGATAATAGATTTGTAAAAACATATAAAAAGAACGCAATCGGAAATAAACCTTCCAGTGAATTTAAAGACCGAGTAACTTTTTATACAGCAAAAATATTATAAACGGACGAGTTTACTTTAACTATGTTTATAAAAGAAAAAAAATCATTGTAAATATATCTCGATGTTGTAAATGTATTTATTTTAATCTATAACTTACAAACTATTATAATATTTTACAGTCATGCGATTTGTACCTAATGCAAAAAATACAAAAGGAGTAACATCTTTAAGACGATACACAAAAAAAAATCCACTGCTTGGCGGGCGGAGTCTAATAGCTCGCTATCGCGAACGCGGGTGTGCGCGAAGTCATTCTTGCAAACTCGCCGCGCTGCCGCTGGCCGACTCGGGACAAACATGTATGGAGTCGTCATACAGTTATAATATTGTTATACATTTATTCAATTGTTGATTTATTGGTTTTATTTTCTTGCTTATAAACAAATAATCTTCTTTCCAACAACTACTTACACATTATTAATAATTATTATTATTTCGTAATGTTTACTTTATTACAAAATAATACAGGTTATAAATAATCTTTAAAATAACAAAAAATATTGTTACTCTGAAAAAATGAAATGGTAATCAATAACGCGGAATACTGAATTGATTTAGATAGAATTTGATGCTGACGTAGATATTACATCATGCCCAGAAATGAAAGGTACTATTTCTGAAAGAAGTTATAAACCCTAATTCTTCTCAGTCAAAGTCAAGAGTGGAAGATATCACTAATACAGTAAAACTGATGCGAAACTTTGAATGTTAATTTGTATATTTTTTTGTTAGTTGTTACTTAATCACGTCAAGACTACATTACCAATTTTGATAAAATATAACTAATTGCCTGGATTTACACATAGGATACTTTTTATCCGAACTGAACACTTCTGTGGGATAAAACAGGATTCACGATATAACCTAATTCCAAGCGGGCAAAGCCGCGGTCGGAATGATATTTTTTTAAATAGAAAAATTGTTTTGAAAAAAGCACAAAATATATTGATGCATGTATTTATTTTTTGCACTCTATTATAATTGTAATTATTCATTACAAATAATCAAAATAAAATAGCCAGAACAAAGTTAGGCCCTGGTAGGGTAGGTAGGCAGGTACAGCAATGTGAGACGAACACTGGCTTATTTATACCAATAATAATGTATTATAAACATTAAATTAAGTTTACAACAAAAATACATAATATTAGCTAGTTAATGTGAAAACGAATCAAACAATCATCCCACAACAATGAAATGTGCACACAAATATTCATCCAAATCGGTTCATGTGATTAGGAGGAGTGACTGCAGCGCCATCTTCCGGGCCCAATTGTGTTTCCAGATCACCCAGGAACTCAATTTAATATACTTACACAAAATTTTTCGAAATTAAAACTCACATTACTATGTAAATATGAATATAAACCTGTTTTAGTACTAAGCAATTTCCCGCACAGGTGTAGTAAGTATAAATGAAATAAATATCAACATCAAATTCTTTATACAACATACTTATCTACCACCTACTAAGAAATGTAATTCTTGAAATTTTTTCGTATTTTTTTTTAAATATAATACTACTCCAATGAGCTCCTGTTCCATATCACGTCCGCCATACTTCCACTAAGTTCACCATGATTTTTTATTTCTTTGCACTTTGTTGCTTTTTGCTAAAAATGGAATCATGCGATAAAACCAGTAGAACGTTGATAACATACATTTTTGACTGAATAAAGGTACTTACGAAGGAGTGGGTTCACATTGTGAACAATCAGTGGGTTTATTTTCCTTCTGGATTCCGGATTTCTGAAAAGATTATCTATGCTATAAATGAAAAAAATCTTACACATTCGTTATGTACTTAAAACAGGGGTACATATCAAACATCGTCTATAATACAATTATCATCAAATTTAAAATAAAACCAACTTCTTCATTAATTTGTTCCAATTGTAAGCATTCTTTTTTCTCCAACCTTTATGTTTCTTCTTCTTATTTTCTTTATTGTCCCCATTTGTCTCATTTTGTCTTATCGTGTTGTCACCCTTTTTTACGATTGCGCGAGCTACACAAGTTCCCCGTGTGACGGCCGTAGCGGGAATGACTCGTGCAGCGATCGGGGTAGGAAGGTACAGGGCGGCTCTCGCTATATTGGCTGGTCGCGCGCTAATTTCAAGTATTTCTTGTTTATTTCAAAACCATCGCATATTTCAAAATTCTAAATCGGTAGACGTATAGGTTGTATATTTTATAGTTAATATCCAAAAAGTCGTAACTTTACGTTTGTTATTTTGAAGATGCCAGAGATTATAAAAAAATAACAATGAGAACTTTGTATTTTTTTTCTATCGAGAAAATATCATGGAATCATGTTTCTAAAACGGTAGACGTATTGTGTTACTATTGAACTTTCTTGTCAAGAATTTTCATCACGACAACTTTAATAATATAAAAATTACGAAGGTTTGAAAAGGGCCGTAAATGTTAGAAAAATTAATTCATCACCTTAACACTTACTCTACTTGGGTAACATTTATCTGTAAAAATATATGTAGGTAAGTATACAAATTTCATTAATCGTCAACCAAATATAGAATACTGTTATGTGGTTTTACAGCTAGTTTAAAAATATTGCCTTTATAATTATTGCCTATTGTAGCCTAAGTACTTTATCTATGGAGTGATTTAACCTTCTTACCAGCACCTTATAGGTAATATACAATATCTTCACCAAAAAAATATTTATATCGGTAGTTGGTTTTTTCTTGATGCCATCAAAATTCAATAACATCCGATCTTTTATAATATTAATCTTTGAGTTAATACTAACTTGATTCTTATGCAAATTAAAATCTGAGCTATCATGATTATCTATTTTCAATAAAGAAACATATACAAGGAAATAAAATATTCATTTACTGCATGATATTGACTCGTAATAATAAAATCCTAAGTAAAATTATTATGGTTATATTCATTTATTGAAATGTATTGAAATAGGTACCTACGCAATTATACCTAAGCAATGTTAGGCGATTCACACACGGCACCGCGCACCGCGGCGGTTGGCAGTGAATCCCTACGAGGAACGGACCGTTCGACCGCGCGGTCGGGCGGTGTATGTGTGTTTGGTATCAACGGATTTAATAGAAGCCAATGCAACTTGAGAACCGCTTCACCGCCAACCGCGGCGGCACGCGGCACCGTGTGTTAATCGCCTTAATTATTTTAGAACTTAATAATAGAATTACCTACTTTAATACTTTAGAATTGTTTCGATAATAAAACATAATTATTATTACTTAAAATGAGTAATTATTCTTATTATTTACGACATATTTAACGTTAAAAATTAAAATAACAATCTAGCTGACTCTATCCAGCCCTCAATTTAAAATCACATAGAAACTGTGGAAATATGTAGTTAAGGATTAACAACCACGATATTTAAACGGAGAATAATAAAGTTATCAAATTACACAACAAGCTACGAAGATTAACAATAATACAGTATCATAAAATACCATCACTCAAATTTCACGACAACAATCACTCAATAAATAACGGGATCACTTCACTCAATTTCAAAAGATGTTGTTTATCAATTTGTTTATCTGTCTATACGTTTTTCTGGGCCTGTTGAAGTAACCGGCGACTGCGTTGCCCAAGCCAGACGCGGCTGAAGAAACAATATTTTGCAGAGGACTGTTGAATCCTTGATAACCGGGATTGTATTGCTGGAATCCATTGTAGCCGTTATTCAAGGGCGCGTAGCCCCCGAAACCCCCTTGTCCGAAACCACCTTGTCCTCCTTGACCTTGTCCACCGTGCCCATGACCACCATGTCCACCGTGACCACCATGGCCACCATGTCCCCCATGGCCGTGACCACCGTGACCGTGACCGCCGTGTCCACCGTGACCATGACCACCATGGCCGTGTCCACCGTTGCCATAATCAGCAGGATACGGTGCGACCGGCGCCGGGAATCCGCCACATCCAAAGAAGTAATTAGTCACTGGAGCGGATATATACGTGCTCGTATAATCGCCCCCAAATGATCTCCCGGAGCAAGGGTTGTTTTGATGCTTCTTCCTCTTTCTGTGCTTTCTTCCCAGGTCCTCATAATCATCTATTTCGAGGTCTTTAGATGCCGGTCCGTCTTGAGAAAGCACGATTGTTATGATGCATTGCAGGAGCAGTAGAATTATTGTAGTTTTCTGAAAACATCGATACTACAATTAGGTGACCTTTAATATTTATTATTTCGTACATTACGTCTAGTTAAAGATGTTAAAAATTATTTTATATCACATAGCTAGCACAATAACACGCAGTTACACGTACATTAAAAAACATCTCGCAATGGCAAGCAAATATTAAACGAGCGACACTGAAAACAACTTTGCTTAAATGTAACTATTAGTATGTTTAATTATCACACCGACAGTTCTCAGAAATCACCTTAAATTATAATTCGTCAACTACGGCTCGTAATATGACTTCCAAATATTTACTAACAGTTGTATTATTGCTAAGGCAAGCAGCAGAAGATCGAACTTATAATAATAAAGAAATATATTAAAGGTAAAGAGAACTTACCATTGTGTCCGGTGGTAGGTCTGGTAGTCCAAGAAGCACTGTATCACCAAAACGCGGGATAGAGTCAAAAGTGAAAGTGTAGATCCTACGCAAAGTTATCGCAACGCTGAGATGGTATATTATATGGGGATTTCTGTTAAGTAATGGCTTTCAAGGCCCTTTGCAGCATAGTCACAATTAAAAAGTCGAATCAGAATAAATGGAATGTTTAATTATTATTACTAAGAAATATTATGCCTTTGTTATTGATTATATGAATAAATTTATTAGTAGGACCAGATTGTCTCAATCTTTATTGAATACAGTTTTATCATGTTCCTCAAAGAAGGAAATTAAACAATATTTTTCTATTACTTTATTTTGCTACGAAATAGCCCGAATTGGGGAACCATCTATAGGAGTAAGTATAAGTTAAATTATAATATCTTAGTGTCGTTTAATTAATATTAAGAAACTGCCACGCTACCATTACATAAAATGCTTTTCGAAGCATATTGACATTACAGCACTACCATATTATATGCAGACAGTTGCAGACTGCAGTTGGTCAACGTTAGCCCTATAGAGACCCTAATTCCGCTTATATATCGGTACAAGGAGAATTTTCCATTATATTATCTCCAGACTGAACTATACAAAGACCTACTTTAGATAAAATATCGTTGTTAATAGATAGATAGATAGATGAGTGTATAAACGAGTGCTAAATATCACAAACCATCTGTGTATTCGTTCGAAGTGAAATAACATTAGTGATTTTATGCAAAAAATTACGTTCAAACTATAATCAAAACAAACAAGTTGCAAGATAAGTGAAATAAGTTAATATTTATTCAGTAACTTGCTTTAACAAGTGAACTCAAAAAAACTGAATGACAATTATCAACTAAAACTGATTACTACACTATCCAAAACATAATTGATTACTTTGTTTTTATGGATTATGCATTCAAATTTGTCATTCCTTTGTGTGAAAAAACGGTCAACATTCGACGTAATCATACATTGAGACATCTAGTGACAGATCATTGAATTATTATGAAGTCTAAATGAAGCGACATTTATAGATCTATAGATCATTGAGATACTGTAAGCAAATTTCATCACTCGCTAATGTGCTTGCATAGCTGCGCATAAAAGATACGTAACTCAAACTTATAAGTCCGGAGTTCAAATCACCATCTACCAAACTCTGTGTGTACTTACTATTTTAATTTTTTTTTCTTTTTTATTTTTATTGAAGCAAATTACTAAAAACAAAATGACTGTTTAATGTAAGTGAAATATAAGAAAAATATATAAGAAAAATATATAAAAAAATGGAAGATCAATTTGTAACTATCAGAAAAAATAGAACAACAAATATGAATCATTCAATTACCTCAAACCAATCCACTGATTCAGATTATCTAGCAAGATCCTTGCCTGATCTATCCACATATAATGAAAATTGTGATGGGAAGGAACAAATTGAAGACTTAAAATCACAACTAGAAGCAGCACACTTGGAAATTGAAAATATTCTTTTGGAAAACAGCTCATTGAAAAAGATAATTTGGTGGATTTCCCAAACCGCTTTTTTACGCGGCAAGGCTGAAAACTATCCTATTTTTTCAAGATATTGTTTTTATTTTTTGTTTTAATCGTAAAGCACAGTGTTTATAATATGGCCCTATCATTATAGTTTAAAAATAATTATTATTTTCCAAGAAAATGAAGTAAATATAGGCGATTTCCAATTTTGGTGGCTTGTCGCCGACCTACTTCACTCAATATCAAGATCGATTAACTAAAAACTAGACGTAGGATTCGATTTTAATTTTTATGTAGTCGTTTTATAATAGTTGACCATTCAAAATATATCAATTTAATTATATTAAGTACTGTAGTATAGTTTTACAGGCACAATTTAGGTCTGTCGCCGAGAATTTTCTAATTTTGGTGTCATTTACAAAACGATATTTCTACAAAACACCAGTGATTCCTAAAGCATACAAATTACGTTATGCACTTCATTTAGTCACGCGCTAACCGGCTTAGCAGGTGGTTGTGTGCTGTGTCGTACCAGTTTCCCGCAAAAAATGTAAGTAAACAGTTTCATTGCAACACCCCCGATTTTATGCAATTTTGGTGTACTTAAATAATCATACTTGTGACAGTAATATTTTATTGTTATTTTGAGTATTAGTAGAGTTTTGGTTTGTTTATTGTTTAGTAAATATGTTATTATTTTAGTACACGTAGTTTTTTTTTAAGAATTTTTTTCTTGCAATTTCCAATTTTGGTGGGACAATTTTGGTGGTTTTGGTGGCATTTTTAGACCCACCAAAATTGCTTCCTTACACCAAAATTAGAAAATTCAAATAAAAATGTTTATTTACTAAAACCAACATTGCTTCATGAGACCAAAATTATAAAATAAATTAATAAATCGAATTAAATATTAATGTAATTACTATGAAATCGAATATGAGTCGAAATATTATGATGATAGCACAATGTACCGCCTTGTGCCCTCTTTTCCCTTGCCTCGTAATTTTACAACATTCACCCTACATAACACTATTTTTTTATCCTGTAGATAGATATTTTCAAATTAAGAAGGTATTCTGTTACAGGAATCCAAAGAAAAAAACTAAACAAACTAGAGCAGAGCAGTTACAAAGAAAGAGAGAGTCAGAAAGAAAGAGAAAAGAAAACATCAGAAAAGATCCTCTCAAGCTTGAAGAACTGAGAAAAAAAGAACGCGAAAGATACCACAGAAAGAAAGCTGAAGGCAAAATTGTACCGTGCGTTGTCCGAATTACCACCTCGAGCCCGTAGACTGAAACAGAGACGAAATTATATTAACTTCAAAGCGTACTGTGAAAGAAAAAAACGAAGAGGTTTACCTTCAATACTGTCCAGCTACATTCCACTACATAATTTACCCATCGAAACAACGTCACAGCCTACGTCACAGCAAACACATCAGCCAATTTCAAATTCACCTCGAGTTTTGCGATCCCATAACAAAAGTCTTACTTTTACCGTTGAAGCTGCTCCTGCTGCTCCGATTGAAGAAACTTTATCCATCGATGCTATTCAAAGAAGCACACCCGTTAATGAGACCCCTTCTCCATTTATAAGTCCCAACATAAGCTGCATACACTCTCCCAGTTCTATGTCTGGGCGAAACAGTCCACAGTCAGATATTTCTACAAGTAGCATCTTTAAACGAGAACTGAACAACCAACTTAGAAAATACCGAGAACAGAAAAAGTCCAAAATAAGATTACTTAAGAAAGCTCTTCCGAAGGAACAACAACAAAAGTTTTTGTATAGAAAAAGACTTGAGAGGTTGGAAAAAAAGATGAAGATAAGTTAAGGTTGGGTGTAGCAAACGTATGGTAAGTCCTAAATTAATCAGTCCTAAACAAAAAAGACTACGCAATATTGTGAAAAACTTCTTTGAAGATGATGAAAATAGTCGAATTTGTCCGGGCAAGCAAGATAATATAACAAGAGGTGGATTGAGAAAGATTCCATAATCACTATGGAATTAAAGGAAAAGCCCAGAACCTCATAGTGTCATACCTGCATGATAGGATACAGACTGTAGTTGTTAATGGAGAACGTTCTAGCGGTGCGTCAATTAACATTGGTGTTCCACAGGGGTCAATTTTAGGTCCCTTCTTGTTCTTGGTATATATCAATGATCTTCCCTATTATTTGCAGGATAGGTGTGAAATAGTTCTGTTTGCAGATGATACCTCATTAATTTTTAATGTGGATGGGCATGACCCAAATGTTGACGAAGTGAACAGTGATCTTTTACACATATCTGAATGGTTTACTGCCAATAATTTATTATTAAATGCCAAAAAAACCACTTGTGTTGAATTTTTACTTCCTAATGTAAAAAAGTTGAACAGAGATATTACCTTGAACGGGGAGGTATTGCATCCTACTGAGTCTACTGTATTTCTAGGGTTAACATTGGACGAGAAACTACAGTGGGGAGCCCATGTCAACACCACTGCAGGTAAGCTCAGTTCAGCTGCATATGCAGTCCGAAAAATAAGGCATCTCACCGATGAAGATACAGCTAGATTGGTTTATTTCAGCTACTTTCATAGCATTATGTCCTATGGAATTCTACTGTGGGGCAAGGATATAGAAACTATATTTATCTTACAGAAAAGAGCCATTCGCTCTATATATAATTTACGTGCTCGGGACTCACTAAGAGATCATTTTAAGAATACTGGTATCCTTACTGTACCATCACAGTATATATTTAATAATATTTTGCATGTACACAAAAGCTCCGACTTACATAGGAGATAGACACGATTATGGCACAAGGAACAGGAAGAGAATTGAAATGTCATTTTTCCGATTAGCTAAAGTTAAAAATTCATTTATGGGTCAAGGTATACGCTTATACAATAGAATTCCTCACAATATTAAAGAGTTTAGTAGTTCTAAATTTAAAACTTACATAAAAAAAATGTACTAGTTCAGAGAGCGTACTACAGTATTCAGGAATATATGGACGATAAAGACCCATGGAGGGTTGTCGCGTAAAAACCACAGGACAGTTCTTTGGCATATTATGTAGTTAGATATAAGTTACATATTATGTAATATTGACATAATTTAAAAGAGCAGCTATGGAGTTTCTTGCCGATTCTTCTCCATAGATACTGCTTTCCGAATCGGTGGTAAATGTTAAAAATACTCATGTAATGACGATTCGAAAGTGCTACTAAATAGTAGTCTAATTTAATAAATGAATATTTGAGTTTGAGTTTGAGTTTGAAAGCAAAAACGATATTGGAATGATTCTCTAAGAAATTTACATCAAAAATATCTTGAGAATGGGTACCCGCCTATAAGCTATATTACTTTTACAAGAATGAGATCATTTTGGGTTATTAAGCCAAGAATCGAAAACCGTGAGACGTGCATGTGTAAAACGCATGCTAATATGGAGTTTGTAATATCATCTCTGAAGAACAACAAGATTATTCTTGAATATTCCATACTTGTTCAGAGGTCTTAAATACTTTGACTTGTGAAAAAACTACGGTTGCCTGTTTACTACGTAAATGTGAGGTTTGAGGTTGTTAGTCTTTAAAATATATAAGTACAGCCATTAGGATTCATCTTTATATACTAGTACTGTATGTTCTGTTCATCTTTAAAGCTGCACGCTAGCTTTACATGACATGAATTTTAAGGTAAAGTTATTCAGGCAGGCAAGCCAGCCAAGGCAGTCAGCAGATCTGTTACCAAAAGGCAATTTTTATTATTATTTTTCATTTTTTTATTGCAGTACAAGGTTTTTTTCCATCCAAATATAATTTTGGTGGGGTGTAACAATTTTGGTGGTATCATTTTCAATTTTGGTGTCAAAAAACCAATTTTGGTGGGAGGTCAATTTCGGTGTCAGGAATAACATGATTATTTAAGGGAATATTCTTATTCTTGTTGATACTTTCATTAAAAGATAGTACTATCTAACACCTAAAATCAAATTGAATAAAAAAAAATCATAAACAAAAATTTCCACCAAAATTAGTAAAAAAATGCTAGTTGTTGAAATCCACTCAATTGTTGAACAAAAAGCTGCAATTTCACGTTTTAAAAAAATATGTTCGACTGACTTCAAAATCGTTGGGTCCACTTCTTCAACAAGAAAAAAACCACAAAAAACACGACAAGAAAAAAATGTATTCCGTCAGCAAAAATTAAACATGAGCTGTAATGACCTTCAATTGTATGAAAACAATACGAATAACGACGGAATTTCTACAAAAATTAATTTTGAGCCTCCCGATAATTCTACGAGCATGAGAAGAAACTCCCAGCCACAACATAAGCCAAGCCAAAGCAAACCTAATAATGTTCCTGAAATCTTACTCATTGGTAGTCAACAGTGTAAAGGCCTAACATTGGAACTTATACACTCAAGATATGGTACTAAATATGGAAAATTCTACATCAACTCGTGGATTAAACCCTATGCAAAAACTGTAAGCCTTCTGAATTCTCTGGATAGTTTTCATGATCTTCCTGAAAACTACCTGGTACTCTGTGTCGGGGAAAATGACACTAATCCCTATGAAGTTATGATTGAGTTATCAACCACATTAAAACGTTTCAAAAACTGTAAAATAATTGTACTAAGTTTGTATAAAAATAAATATCTTAATGAATCACTATTAAATAAAATGGTCCAAAATGTATGTTCAAATTTTAAAAATTGTACATATTTATATTTTAATTATAATCATTACCGTACAAAAGCACAGAATTTGTCAGCTATATGTGTCAAACTAAATCTAATATTTGACTACGATTTTTATAAAAACAAATTCTTGACCTTTAATAAACAAAAGGGATTACATTATAATATTTGTAACACTAACAGATTTTCTTCCAATATTAATGTTAATACTTGTAATTTTAATAAAAATAA
Source organism: Colias eurytheme (assembly GCA_907164685.1). NCBI lineage: Eukaryota > Metazoa > Arthropoda > Insecta > Lepidoptera > Pieridae > Colias > Colias eurytheme. The sequence goes on along the minus strand of CAJQZN010042221.1, from coordinate 179,643 downwards.
GCCTGAAAATGCTAATGTCCAAAAAGGAACCATTCCTTACTATTTTTCGGTAATTAAAGGGAAGCCTAGTCAGTGCAACATCCACAAACAAACAAAAGCGGTAACAGATATAATAAAAAAAGGAACCATACCCTATTACTTTTCAAATATAAAGAACAATTCGAATAGTGATACGAAAATAAATCCATCCTCCGTCAATTTTTTAGATCGCCTAGCCATTATTCCAAAAAATACTTAAAAAAAAATTCTTATTTAGTTCATCAAAACATAGCTGGTATCCTAAATAAATTAGACGAGATAGAATTGTGTCTTCCTCAACTAAAAGATATTAACATTGAGTTCTTGCATATTCTTTGCTTCTCTGAAACGTTTGTAAAAAAAGGTGACGAACCTAATATCTTATTAAAACATTATAACTTAGCAACTTATTACTCTAGGACAAATATAAAGAGAGGTGGAGTATGTATCTTTGTAAGAAAACCAATGGAATTTAAAGTGATAGACTTTTGTATAGAGTTATCTGAGGAAAAGTTGTTTGAGTGCTGTGGCGTTGAAATTCCTAAATTAGACTATACTGTTATATGCATATATAGGACACCAAACTCAAATTTATCGGACTTCTTCAAGAAACTCGAATTACTCCTGCATCGGCTTTTACATAAAAAAGATAGAAAACTAATACTTTGTGGTGATTTTAACATCAACATTTTAAAAATTAATAATATGACAAATACTTACAAAAATATAATATTGAATAATAACTTAAAAATGCACATTACAAAACCTACAAGGCAGCAGACCTGTATTGATCATATAATTAGCAATATAGATGGGGCGAAGGGTGATGTACACCAATTGTACCTTTCTGATCATAACACTGGTCAATCACTCTCGGTACCTGTTACAAAAACTAATCCAAAAATTAAACATTGGTTCATTAAAAGAAGAGATTATTGTAAAGAAAATCTATCCAAATTCCGAGATTGCATGTCTAACCTGACTTGGAGTAATGTATATGAGGAGTTAAATAGTAATAAAGCGTGCGAAGAATTTCACAGTAATCTAGTACTATTCTATAATCTCTGCTTTCCATTTATCAAAATTAAAGTAAGTTGTAATAGCCGGGCATCTAAATGGATAACGAAAGGCCTAAGGAAATCCTGCAAAACCAAACGCCAACTTATTTATAACTATTACAAAAATAAAACTTCTGAAAACAAAAAACTACAGGGAGACTACGGTAAAATACTAAAAAAATGTGTAAAGACTTCCAAGAGGCTTGTCAACATAAACTACCTAAATAATGCACTTAATAAGTCTAAAGCAACTTGGAATATAATCAAAAAGAAGATAGATGAAGTGCGGTCGTTTGATGAAATAGGTCCAATCAAAGCTAATGGAAAAATTGTCACTGACACGAATCAAATAGCCAATGAATTCAATAACCACTTTACTAACATAACGCAAACAAGAACTGCAGGATTAGCACCAGACTTTAGTTTTGTTCAAACATTGAATTCATCTATATTTCTGACACCCTGTACTACTCTAGAGATAT